>BMAV01002813.1:0-110819 GCA_019973955.1 Trichonephila inaurata madagascariensis
TTAATTTTATAAGAGTATAGTAATACGTCGACGTACGCGAACCCAGATTTACGCGATTTTCGAATCTCATCGATTTGTCTTTTGTTACAGGGGAGAGAAACTGGTAAAATTGGTTGAATTGATAATATAAATGAAAAATTTGCCGATCTTGCCAGGCAAATAAATTTAAATTGGATAGTGATAATGCTCAAGAATTACTGGATCCCCGCAGTCAGGAGCTGACAATGGACGAGCTCTTAGAAATGCGTGAGCAAAGAGCAAGGCATTGAAAAACTTACTTAAGTCTTTAGACCAGAGGTTCCCAAACTTTTTTGCCTCATAGACCCCTACATACAAATATTAAATTTTTGCAAGTTCGTCAAATTAAATGTGTTTTTGATAGCAGGTATAGAGATAGTTACTTTAAAAGATTTAAATTTTTAACTGTAGCGAAGTATAGTATTTAAAACTTAAAGAAAACACATGTTAATTAATTAAATTAAAATTTAATTAATGCATATAATAACTGTAACATAAAATAACTGAGCAAAAAAATGCTTTTAGTGGAAAGGATGAATCTGGGAACGCAATAACAAATTTTCAACATTTGGCATCAATCTTGTCAGGTTTAAATCTAAATATCTCCTCGGTTAATAGTGTCTAGTCTTCTTTTTTTGTTTTGGAGATTGGCAAGCACACTGAAACTCCTTCTCAATCGAAAAAACAATTAAAAACTTTCTAAAGATATTCCATGATATGGAATAAATAACAGGTATACCTTTTTAAAGCCAAAATTGTTGACATCCGTTTCTCAACTTTACTTTAAGATCTTCATGAGTGCCTAATTCTTGTAATCTGACATTTTTATTTTCAAGGTGACCATATGAATTCATTGCCTACTGTGGTATTACGATAGCCAAAACATTCTCAAACCTAGTTTAAAAATCTAAAACAAGGACATTTAAAATTTGAACGTAGGTTAAAACTTCTTTTGTCCTGGCAGATTGTCTGTGACAATTGAGAAACTGGGCAAATTTGCGACGTTCAAAATTGTACTCCTTTAGCTGAATTCTGGCACACACACACACAAGAAAGTCTGAAATGTGATCCATGTTTTAATAAATTTTATGCTGTAGCCTTGTTTTACTGAAAATTTACCTCATTACATTTAGTAAATAAATCTGTTAAATAGGTAAGTCGTGTTTCTACTTGATTAAATTTCCTTTTAAAAATAGTCATGATTTGGTTTAATGAGAGCCACTATCATAGACCCCCATTTACACCTCATGGACCCCCAAATTATTTTTTCGCTGGCGTGGACCCCTTTCAGGTCGTCATAGACCCCTGGGGGGTCTATATAGACCACTTTGGGCATCACTGCTTTAGACTCAGTTCAGCCAGAAGATCGAAAGACGTTTAGGAGTTCGACAGAAGGCCTCAGTTTAAAACTGAAGAAGGGTTACACACAAATTTTAGAAAATATAGACTCCTACGAAAAGCATGTTTTTTCAACAAAATAAGAAATAAAATAAAAAATTATAAGCATGCTACAAGGAAATTTGTGGGAGAAAAAAACCCTTGAACCAGCAGGCTGCTTTTTAGGTTTTATGAAGCCTTTTACTTCAATATAAATCCAGTTTGCCATTTTGTATTTGTGTTATCTAAAATTTTATATTAAGCATTTTTTTTTTGCTAAATAATTATTTTCTTTCGTCTCTGGCCCAAAGTAAATTTAATTTATACCTATTTACTAGCCGGTATACCCGTTCTTCGCACGGGTGAATTGAAAAATTAAACAATACAGATTGAAAGATAAAGAAGTTTTTAATGAGTTAAAATTTTACGTGAACTGCAAAAGCTTTTTGCATATCTAAGTTGAACAAAAAACCCTTATTTGTTAAATTTTAAGTCTGTTGATCAAATAGCTGATAAAAAGGGGATTTTTTAAATTTTTTATTTATAACGCTCCGTAACTCTCTTAAGGGTCTTTTTTGGCACCTTCCTAAGTTTACCCCCGTTCAGAAAAAAGTAAACATTGTTCCCTTTATGTAATGAACCGAAATTTAAATATTAATTTATATTTTTTATGTGTATTACATTAATATTACTTTCTGTTGTATTTATTTTAAAATTTTTTTTCCGGAACGCCGTTCCTTACATTAAAAGGGGGGATTGAATAGAAACATAGCAAATTTTGGGATAGAGCCAAGTTGACTGCTTTTTTTGGGACCTTTGTTGGCAACGGGATTGATTGAATGGTGCAAAGTTGATTTTCGAGCGCCATCTTGGGGGAAAAGGCTGAAAAAAGGATACCCAAAAAAACCTTCCCCACAAAAATACATATACATCCCAATTTTTTCAAGTGATCGGTTGAACGGTGTTTGGGTGATGCGATTTCATAATAAAAACATCCATTTATATATATATAAAAAAGAGAGATTTTTTTTTTAAAAAATTACGCCGATTTACGCGAAGGAAGGGGGACCTCAGTCCCCCCCACCATCAGTGCGGGGTTCAATTCATCAGAGTAAAAAAAAATTTTGTTTGAAAAAAAATAACAATAAATAAATAAATAATAATCAGAAATAAATGCGAAAATTCTCCAGTGAATGATTTTTTTTTTTAAAGAATAACTTTATTCGATTTATCCATTTTTAACGGGAAAAATACAAATTTAGGACAAAAATTGTTGAGGAACATTGGACCTCCTTTACAGAAAAGATTTGAAGATATTCAATGAGTGAAAGAATGAGAACGAATGATGGATGTATAGCCTATTTACCACACATTTGAATTTCCATCAAACTGGCAACAATTCAATTTCTTTTGTTTATTCTGCGGTTACATGACTCTTATATCGAAGTAGGCCAAACGAGAGGCATCACGAAAAAAAGATACACTCAACTCTTTCCCTATCTATTAGAAATTTAAATAAGGTATGTAGACATTGTCTGCGGTTTGAAGTTTTAATGGATTATGAGACGGCAAAAAGAACTTATACAGCTCCATTTTTCATTAAAAACAAATAGGAACAGCACATTAAATATATATTATATACATAAGATAGCTTCTTAAAGGACCATGTATTCGTTTGGGAAGTAATTTATTGTCAGTATAATGGATTCAAGCATTTTTTTTAAAACCAAATATAAGAAATGGAGAGGAAATGTTTTAATTTAGTCTTGAACTGCTTTTTGTTCCTTTTATTTATTTTTTTAAAGTTTCTAAAAATATGTTTAAAAAATTTATTTTTATAACATGTTGAACACATAGTAAAAGGAATTTTTTTCATTGTTCACTTGTTTATACTTTTCTATAAAAATTCAGATACAAAAACTGTGATTTTTAAATAATCAGATTTCTTAGTGATAATTATTTTATTCATTATATTATATGTATTGTAAAATTCCACATATGTGTATGTGTTGTTTTAAATGGCCTGAATTCCAAATATTGAAATGTAGCAAAGACACTAAATGAAAAATACAAAGAGGCAAAATTTAGAATCGATTAAAGAAAGAAAAAAATACTCTCTTACAAACTTATATATTTTCATAGCTTTTTTCCAACATCATCTCTTATATCGTAAGAAAAAATATATTCCATAATAATTGATGTACAATATTAAATTACAATGAATGACTGCATTCGAAACCGTGATTTTGAAAACGCGTATAAATGGATAAGTCTTTGATATTTCGTGTCAATTGAATTACTAAATATATATATAAAATTTTTTACAAATATTATTACAAGAAAAAAATACTTAAATGCTATTTTTTGGGAAAAAAAAAAAAAGAGAAAGAATGACATATTTTCAAAACATTCTCTTTTATGAAAAATGCTTCTATAACAATAATATTTTATAGTTATATATAGGTAGGACTTCCATACAGGGGCTGAACGAAGATTTTTGAAATATATAATTTATAACTGGATTTATTCATATTTTATTTAATTCCTACTATTAGCGCACACTCCCTATGTATTTATTTATCTATTTATCTTCGTGGAATTTTGAATCGTTAATAAAATACATTTTAAAGCACTCCATTGAGCTGAAATTTTATATACATGATTATTTTGGTTGACAATACAGTAATTTAATTATAATTAATAAAAATTAATTGATTAAAACTAATTATTCAAGAATTAGAAATACAGCCACATTGGCATCATTTTTGGCGACTTGTGTCAAAACTTGAAAAGTTTTTTTCTCACGTGTTAAAGTATTCAGTTGAACTGAAATTTTACAGACACGATTGTTTTGGATGACAATACGATACTTTAATGATAATTATGAAAATTAATTACCACTTAATGTTGTAATTCTGTCATACGTATATACATATTTATATTAATTGTAACTATTTAATAAAAAGTAGCTAAACTAAAATTTTTCTTTGTTGATCTAAGTAGAAATTGACTTAAATTTTTTTTTATATTATTTGACTTGTTATATCGAAGTAAAGAAATTTCAATAAAAAACACTTGTTATTATTTCAATTGATCGTAACTTTGAAAATAATGTGAATTTTCCAAAACGTTTGGCTTATCCCCGGTACAGAAGTATAGGCAAAATATTGTTACTTCAGAAGCATTTTTCATAAGAGGTGAATTTTTTGAAAATATGTCATCCGTTCTTCATTTATTGAAAAAAAAATGCATTCAAATAATTTTTCTTGTAATACTGTGAAAACAATTTTATATTTATATTCTAATTCAACTGACACTAAATATAATTTTTTATTTATTTATAAACTTTTCCAAAATCACGGTTTCGAACGTAGTTCACCTTCAAAGATGTGCTCTTAAGGATTTTTAAACAATAAAATAACAATTTCGAAAAGTTTTTCAGAAACATTGTCTATTATAAAATAAAGCACAAAAACTTTTAACTGACATCGAAGGTGACATGTCAGGTGTCATTTTGTCTTCCCTCGCGCGTTTTATTATTGCACAATCCCTCCCTTTCAAAAAACTCTCCCTCGCCAAATCCATTCATTTCCTGTACTTGCTTTTGAATGAAAAATACACGTGTTCGCAAATACATTTTACTCCTTTTCTATGTACACAACGCAACTGAGAAATTAAACGGACCCTCAATGAAACCAAATCTCGTTAAGGGGGAATAATTCCCCACTTTCCCTTGCCACTTAATCACATCCAGTAAGCAGGACATTGTTAAGTGAGTTTTCAGATTCCTTTTATGGAATGTTCTGAACTTACATGGACTGAAAATTAAATTGTCGTGTGCCATGCGCAGTCGTTCAACTTTTCGAAAAGAGCCGCTTACCTTTCTCCAAAATGCCGGGCTCCTGTATTGATTTCTATACGTGACGTCACGACCATCTTATTGACTATTTTCAACGCTTGTGCAGTACGCTTCAGACCACGGCCACGAGACTCCATTCGGTAGGAGATTTTCAACAAAACAACAGCGAAATCGCGCTATTTGTACCGCTGCTCGCAATCCCATTAACAACTTAACTTGGTGCCAGACGATAATTCCGCGAGCGATCGTCAGAAAGAAATAAACTTTTAATATTTCGTTTGACGGGCTTGGCAACGGTTTGTTTGTTGTTTTTTTTAGTTGCGATCGTATTATTATTCTATTTTGAAGAGGAAATTATGGATGAAAGTGTGAAATGATTTTTAACTTTTTTCCCATTTCTTCGTAACAAAAATTGTTGGTAATTTTTTTTTGAGAAATAAATTTTTCCCGCCGTCCGGAAGAATTCCATTGTGCGAAAATAACTATTGATCGTTAATCGAACTACTGTTGCAACCGAATCTGTTACCAAAAGGATCACCACTTCAGAATATGGCCGGAGAATTGGAATTACATTCATCCAAATTCAGGTAATTTGATGAATGAAATTTATCTTCAAGTAGAGAGCTTCTCTTGTAGGTTCGAGTAGAATTTGCTATAACTTTGTTTCAAAACTTCACAAAGTTTAGAATAGTATTACATGAGCACAACATGAAAACTTTGTGTGTGTGTGTTCTTAGTTTAAAACTTTTAACTTAGTGATCACACACTTATAGCGCGTCCAAGCCGTAGCTTCCTGCAACATATAATTTATAAGTTATTTTATAATGAACGAAGACATCTTATATTTTAGGTGAAGTGCTGCTATATAATTCAGAGCAATTTTTTAAAATTTTATATCATCTGGGTGCTTGTTCATTATATTAATTTAAAAACAAATTTAGCTCAAAAATTCACCTATTTAATGTATTGTATTTGTATTTAGAAATATAATTTAAAAACTTCATCATAAAAGCTATTTTCATCGAAATACTTTTATATTACTTTTACATCAAAAACTTTTATTTTTTGTGAAAATGATTCAAAATAAAAAAAAGCAGAAGTTTTTGTAACTTTTATGGTTAACTTTTATGGGATGTTTATTACAAAAAAAAAAAGGTATGCAAAACTTTCTCACGTATTTTGAAAGAAATAAGAATTATTCTGGAAGAAATAGAGAATCGAGATAATTATATGCGAATAGTAGTTATGGATTATTAAAAATTTACGAAATATAGCAAGTTTCTCAAGTAAAATTTCTTAAGGTATTAAACAATATTTAAACTTATTTATTTGTAATTATTGCAGTTTTCATATAGTTTTTTATTTAATTTGCCACGTCTAAATGTAAAATAACATTGTAATGTTGTAGATTGATTTTTTGTTATGGAAAGTTTTTAAACGATACATATATTCTAATTTCTATAAATAAAAGGATAATGTACAGAAATGAGCTTCAATCACTTTTGTTTTAAAATAATGGTGTGAAATTCTTTGTAAGCTTCTTAAATTAAAGAACTCAGAAATGCGTTGAAAATCATTTTAAAGGTATTAAGTTCTTTGTAAGCCTCTTAAAATGTAGCATTTAGATATGCGTCTAAAATAATTTTTATACTATTAAATTTTTCGGTACATTATGCTTTTAAATGTTCCTAAATAAATATTTTTGAACCCAAAAAAAAACATTTAAACTTAATACCATTTTCCTTTTTATTCCTTATTTAAACAATCATATATTTAGCTTTCTTTTCGTCCTTCAATTTGAATGAACTATTATTTTTAAATTTCCCTCTATTAGCTCCCCTCTCTATATTTATTTATTTAATTTCTTCTTTAAAATTTTAATCGTTAATAAAATACATTTAAAGCGCTCAATTGAAGAAATTTTATATTGATTTTTTTTTGGATAAAAAAAGGTAAATTATAAAAAAAAAAATTACGTTAAATCTGGCGTATAGGCACCGGCTTAACCCCACCTATATTTTTAAAGCTTATTTTAATTTTAAGATATATTCGCCGTATAACCCCCACCTTTTACAAGAAACCTAGCAATATTCTTACGTTTTGAAGTCATTTTTAAAGGGTTTATTACCCCCAAATTTTGAAGAAATAGTATTTTTTTAGAACTACAACCTTTAAGTTCATAAGAATGTCATTTTTTTAAATAAACTGTATTTCGAAATAAGTAGAAGCCTAATTTTTTTTATCTCTTTTTTAATTTTTTAAAACTATATTTTTATACCCGGCGTAAAACGCATTAAATTTTCACCCTTTTTTTTTGTGTTAAAGTGCGGTTATAGCCGGTTTTAGGGAATTGATTAAAACTAATTATTTAAAAAATTAAAAATAAGCCAGTTGCCATTTTTTGGCGACTTTGCAAAACTTAAAAACTTTTTTTCACGTTTTAAACATTCAGTGAATAAATTTTACAGAAAGATTGGTTTGGGTGACAATGATAATTTAAAAATTAATAAAATTAATTCCCCTTAATAGGATTATGTCCCCTGTATGACATATTTATATTTAAATTTTAACTATTTAAAAAAAGTAGCTAAAAAAAAAATTTCTTTTTTGTTGATCTAAGTAGGGAAATTTACTTAAAATTTTTTTATATTTACTTTTTTAAAAAAATTTTAAAGAAAAAATATTTAAGCTCTTTTGTTTAAGGTATTTTGAATTTTAGATAGCCAAAGTTAAAAAACTTAAAGTTTTATATGTTTCGTTGGTTTTAGAAGAAAAAAAGCTTCGATATTTATCGGTAAATGTTTTTTATTGTTATATCTTTAAATCCCTTGTATGCTCTACAAAAAATAGCAACAGCTAAAAATATCATTTTAGAAGTATTTTTCGAATAAACAAAGGTAGAACAATAAAACTAGCTTTCTCCAAATGAATTGTATGTTTAACTGCTTTGGAAATATCAAAACATCTACAATCAAGACGTAATACAATCACGATTATTAAGTTGACTTTTCTATGAATAACACCGTCACAAGATATATATATATACCTGAAGAATGATACTACGAAAATGAAACGAGTATGTGCATGAATTTTTCAAGTTTTTCTTCAACCGGATAAATTTGATGGTAAAAGGGAAATAGCGCCAAACTGGGGGCGCCCCTCCCAAAAGCGGGATCTCTACAGGGGGGGGCATATTAAAAGTTCAAAAAAAAAATATTTGGGAAAAATTTGAGCTTTAAAGTACATCAAAATACATTCTGACATAATACAAAATAAAATACGCACTTACACTATATAATAACATAAATTCAGTATTGCACACTGATTTATATTAATTTAACAATAAAAAAAAAGTTTAATAATTACCAGTAACCCAAATGGGTTTCATGTATAAAATTTTATACAAAAAGAAATTTTTTTAATAATTTGTATTGTTTATAAGAATCCCTTCACTACCGATTAAAACTTTCCGGGTTTGCTCCCCAGTCCACCCTTTTTCCCCCGAGGCGCAGTATGTGATGTATTGGGGGGAGATAAATAAGCAAAAACCTCTGAAATAAGTTAATCCTTTGAAAACACTGTCAAGGTCCTTTAAGTGCATTCTAAGGCCTTCGGAATCATTGTATGGATAGCAGTGCAGAGAAAAGATCGTACTTTGGAAAAACGTATATATACGTCCGAGACAGTTGACGCTTTGATTGAGCGAAACTGTTATATGTACTTAATAGGTTAAAGTCGTATTGGAGTTTTAGCATCAAAGTACAGTATTATTGAATTCAATACATTGTTATTGTATGGAGGGAAGGGGGGCCGATGAAAATTATAATTGAATATTGGGTCGCAAATATTGAGAGTTTAGAAAGCACTGAGGTAAAGGGTAGCAAAGGAACCTTATGTTTCTTTTACAGAAATTGTTGCATGCTTTTTTTTACAAAGGCCGTATCACACATACACGTTACGAGCATTTTTTTGTCCAATTCGTGCAATTTTTAATCAGTTGCCATAGCAATGGCTTTCGAACAACTTTTTGCTAGTGAGCTCAAAAGATTGTTCCAAATAAAAGTTGCTTGAAATTCCAGCTCAGGTGTCGTCCACGTCACTTGACCATGGTTCAAAATTACGTGGTCCGTCGCCAAAAGCCCTCATGTAGCTAAACAGTACGACGTTAATATTCACTCACTCACTCATTCGAATCTCATTAACAAATAATTAGAAAATTAGGCTGGTAATCCACTCCTATGTTAATCTTATGGTGCCATTTTTTTACAGATATAGGGTTGACATTTAGGTGGATCGATAGTAGTAACTGTATGGTTAGGAAGTACAAGGACTCGACCCCCAGGTGTCTTTCCCCCTTTACAGCATTTTGCCAATGCAAATCTTGACTAGTCCATTTCATCATTTCACTGAAACAGTTCAGGGATTTGATAAAATTCTTTACTTTATCAGGAAATGACCTTGAAGAGACATTATTTTAACACCTACCGTCAATTGATCATTTCCCTTAGGGATTTAATGAAATTACTAATTTCCCCATTTCCCTGCGACATATCTATCGGGACACATATATGCATTTTTGCCAGTTTTAACTTACAAAAGAAGAAATCACCACCCCACATATCCTCTGCTATGGAGGAAAGTCCTTTTTTTGCTGCCCCGTAACTTTCTGGGCGATATTTAATGAAAGATTTTTTCAAGACATGACTGGAATTGATACCCATTATCTTGCTTTCAACGTCGTCGGCAGTCTGTAGTTGAAAAGGCGGATCTATTTACGGATGAGCCGTGTCTCAACAGTTGCTATTTTTGTGACTCAAATACTGAAGCAGTTTTTGCTTTTGGGGTGTATTCAACCAGTAGCTTAAGGCTAGAATGTTCTACCATCTTGTGATTAGCTTACCAGTTACCATTTAGGCTGGTACTTGGTGCTTTGGAGCACATAATTTGAACTACCTGTCTTCCGTCAACTGGCATTGGTGCATCTTTGATAATTGAGTTAAATAGGAATTACTCGTCGGATTATTTGTTAGCTGCTTCTATTGTTAACTGAAGTTCGAGACCCAGAATAATCAATTAAAAAGGAATGAGAGAGTGAATACAGTTTGAAACTAAAATTACTTCCGAGTCGATAATTAAATCTGAACCCAGACTCGATGCGCTTTAAATTATATATTAGCGTTTACAACTTCAAAAAGAAAAACAATTACTTCCTATTCACGGCATGAACTTATTTCTTTTCTCTCTGTTATCTTCTCTAATCGCTTCTGAGAAGAGCTTTATATTCAAAAATAGAAGGTACAGTTCACCCGACATCTTAATAAATTTGCATGAAACCATCTTCGAGAAATGAACGTTTTTTTTTTGTGAACGTAGAATAGAATAAAATGAAGCATTTAAAATAAAAACGATATTTAACGAAGTGCAGTCGAACCTTCGTATTACGAACCTCTATATTGCGAATTTTTCCATACAGCGAACTTTTCCTGGAACCTTGAACATTTCACGATTTTCTTCATTAAATAACCTCCCTATAGCGAAGTGTATTTTCTATATAACGATTTTTTTTCTTGCGTTTCAATTTTTTTCCTCCCTATGTTTAAAGAATTTTTGGACATTTCAAGTTATTTTCCATTAACACATTTTAAGGTGGTCATAAATCTTGAACTGGTTTTATTAGGTGCCTAACTCACCGAGAGCAATAGAATTCTGGGAGTTTCATCCAAGAAGTACAACATTTAACCCCCTAGAAGCATATTCGATATCCCCTTTCACCCTCAGTGGAGTTCTAGTTATAAAATAATGTATATTTAAAATTGCTTGTATACTTTAAATTATAGAAAATGTCTTTAAAATTCATTAATTTTAATGTAAAATCATTTTTTAATCAGTGTATTCCTCAACATTATTTTTTTTGTTTTCTTTTTTAAATAAATGGATTTTTATTTACAAAAAGGTGTGAATAATTATTTTTTTTAGTATATAGTGTTTATGAATTTAAAATTTGTTTTACTTGGTTTCTAAAGTATATTGAAAGATTAACTTCTATATAACGAACTTTTTTTGGGGGGTTTAGCGACTTCGTTATATAGAGGTCCGATTGTATTTGAGTTTTTAATGACCATTAACATTGTCTTCTAAATTTGTACGGGAGATGTAATTTTAGGAGTATGGAACGATTCAGAAAAAGACTGTCTTAGGTTACTTATTATTTAAAAACACTAACTAATTTAATTAAATTACAATAAAAACCCCATTCAGCGAACTCCCAATAGATTTATGTAAAAATCGTACAGTTTTCCAATATCAACGTCTCAATTTTCATTTTTATAAGCTATGGATGGTAAAATCCAGAAGTATGGTGAGACAAATGTATACCCCATAAGCCTATGGTTAAAATCAAGTGAACATCAAAGTTAATACTTATAGTTTATCAAAATTTTATTTATAGTTGGAAATTTGTTAATATTGTGAGAAATCAAAAAGAAACGGGCTTAATTTATAGGACCTCAGAGTCACATGATAAATGCAATCTTGTGTTTCCAGCCAATCAGTTCATTGTCACCATCTTTCCTGTTTTACAAAAACTTTCATGTTTGTCAACAATAACAACGCACGCAGGTAAATAAAATGTACTTGGTACACGTATATTATTAAAAAAAATTTTTTTTTTAATTTTGAAAAACTTTTTAAAGGATCTTTATATTTCGACACGTCTGCCTACTTATCAAAATTTTAAGTTGTATCTTGGTTTTACAAGTCTAAAGTTAGGTTTGAATTCAATGAAAAAAAAAAAAACTTGTGATTCCATTTATTATGTGACCACCATGAATTTAACCCATTGCAATCTACAAAACTTTCATTTATTCAAAAGAAATCATTCAATCACATTGTTACGAATTTTGTGTCGAATAATGTGAATAATTTGTATTTGGATGTGTAATGCTTATATATATATATTTTACTCTAAATTAGATTTAATTTACTTTAAAATTGTAATATTCACAAGCAAACGCCGTCCCTTACGTTACAATGGTGATTCAATGGGAACTTGGCGAAATCTTGGCGACAGAGCCAATTTGGTATAATTTTTGGTGACCAATTGGCGACTTTGACGACCATTTTGGTGACTTGGCGATCATGTCGGCGACCATTTTTGGCGAGTTCGGGACCCTCTGGATTCTTCTAGAAATTAGTAGAAAACAAACAAATTCAGATCTATGACACTAATTGGGTCTTTCTCGAATTATCCAGTATTAAAAGAGATGCTTCCTAAGTCAGTCAGTCTACGAATTTTGTAGCGATAGTTATAATTGCTCTGATTGTTGAAGTGATTAGTGGTTATTTAGCTGTTGAAAAGATTGATTGCTTGTGAATAATCTTATATACGTATATTTTGTCAGACACTCGATAATTTGTCTGAGTTCTGTTGAAGGTTTGTGAAGACTTTCGAGATTTATTATGCGAGATATTGCATTGTGAATCCTGTATTTCGAGTTGGGATTGATTCTACAATAAATTCTCATCGTTCTTAAAGAACTGCCTTGTTCTTTGCGACTGATTGGCATAAAATCCTCGAATCCCATTCAAGGTGGTGGTGTAGATATTTATTCCTAAGTCCTTTATAGGTCCCCATAACTTTCTTACTTCTCGAGTTTATCCTTATCCTGGATATGAACGTGATTTTTCCCTCTAAAAACCATAGAAATTCAGATGCACGTTTAATTCCATTTAAAAATTAACCTGAGTAAAAAGGTTAAGTTTAAACTTGTCAACTTTCAAGAAGTTTTATAGTACATTTCTTATTCGACTAAAGGAAATCTTCTCAATCATATTTCTGTAAAAAAATATGTGTTGTAAAAATACTTTTGCCTTCAATACAATACTTCCAATGAATCAATAAGTTGTTTTTCTTTGAAAACTTGGAACGAATGGGACGAGAAAAAGTCTTTCGCTTGTAGAATTTTAAAAAAAAAAACGTTTTACATCTTTAAAAATAAAAGCAACATACATAACAAAAAAAAATTATCGCCGTGAATTAACAATTATTGTTTTGAAGAAATAGATTTTTCAAAATTTTGTTCTCACTGTAATTAAAAAAAAAAGGTTTTGCTGCCGAGAATTTCCTTCGAGATTCTCTTTTTATGAGTAAAATAATCCTTAATTTATTCCCGAAAGAAACGTTCAGCAAAAATTCTTCTAAAATAAAATAAAATTTCTTTATAGTCTTAATCTTCTTAAAGAAACCCAACAATAAATAAATTATAAGCAACTGAGAGATTTAAAACGGAAAGACAAAAATTGTTTGAAATGACATTTCTCAGATTTCAAATTTATCTATGCTTGCAAATATCTATTAAAAATTCATTGATGGCGCGTATGAATGTTAAATATAATCTAATTTAATATAGCCTTAGATTTTTTTAAAACTATTTTTCAAACCAACTTTTTTTTCTAGTTTTAATTTATAGAAGAGAAAGAAAACGTAGCTCATTTAACAAATAATACAAAATTTAAGTGAATAAAATTTAATTATAAAAATTTCTCTGTTTCAGTATCTCTTTCGGAATTTCAATTTCGTTATAAATAAATAAATAAATAAATAAATATTTTACTTTACAGGTATTTGCAAATTAGATATTAAACACCAATTATTTTTATTTTATAATTGTTTGATTATTTTTATAGATTCTTTAGAAATAAACTCCAAGTTAATTTAATATGAATATTAAGAAATAGATATTTCAAAATAAGTCAAACACAAAAATGCTCAAAGATTGATAAACTATTTTCCTGGAAGATTCTATTCATACACATATATAGTACAATGGGCAATTTTTTCTTTCTAAGAAATTTTACATCTTCATTTTATATACTATATACTAGCTGGTATATCCATTCTTTGCATGGGTAAATTAAAAAATTAAACAATACAGATTGAAGGATAAAGAAGTTTTTAATGAGTCAATTTTACGTGAATTACAAATTAAACAAAAAAAAAAGCTTTTTGCGCATCTCAGTTGAACAAAAAACCCTTATTCGTTAAATTTTAAGTTTATAGATCTATAGCTGATAAAAAGGATTTGTTTTATGTATAACGCCCCTTAACTCTCTTGTGGGTCGATTTTTGAAAACACCTTCTTAAGCTGATCTCTGCTCAGCAGAAGTAACACATTGTTACACATCTTGTGTAATGAAAGCTTAAAATAATGTAAATAATTTATATCTGGATGTGTAATACATTAATATTACTTTCCACTGTATTTATTTTATGTTAAATTTGTAATATTCGCAAGTAACGCCACCTTCTTACATTATAATTGCGATGCAATAGAAACATAACAAATGTTGGCGATAGAGCCAAGTTGACATCATTTTTGGCGACCCTTTTGGCAACTTGGCGATTGATTAAACGGTGCAGAAGTTGATATTCTGTAGCGTCACCTGGTGGGGAGCTGGAACATAGAGTACAACACAAAAACCTTTTTCCACAAAAATACATGTAAATGCCAATTTTCATAGTCATTGGTTAAACGGTTGTTGGATTGATGCGATTTCATATATACAAACATCCATTTATATATATTACGTATATATAGATTTTCCCTGGAAGATTCTATTCATATATTGTACAATGGGCAATTTTCTTTTCTAAGAAATTTTAAATCTGTATTTTATTTACTATGTATAAGAATATATATATACTATGTAGTTTTTTCTTATTTGATTCAACTCTGGCCTTTCAACACCATAAGGCCTTTTTTGTGGTCCATTTAAGATAAGAAATTCGATTCCATATTCTTAAAAGCGGAGAGTAAGATAGTGCACGCCGTAGCCGTCTATTCCCCCCTGGAGTGAATATATGTATTTTATATAGGGGTCATATATATATATACCACTGCTACCATTCTGTTAAAATGGCAATAGAGATAATCGCAAATCTTGAAGAAATATCAGAGGTTGCATAAAAACCCACCGAATAACATTTCTCTGTGTTTAATGATTCGTGGAAAATGCTTTTTTTCCTCCCGGAAGAACTGTTAGTGAAAATAGATGGGAGCCAATTTCGTAAATAAGCAAATTCAAGAGCCCAGAAGGGAGGTTTTTTTGTTTTAAAAGAAAAACATCGGGGTCCCTACGGTAACGAACGTAAAATAAATATTCTTGAGCTTCTTATATTGTCTTTGTGCAAATATTTGAATGTGAATTCTTTTGATATCTTTTTAGAAACTAAATTAGAATGGTTTTTTTTCCTGACAGTTTTTCTTTTCATTATTTTTTATTGATGACTGAATATTTATAAAACTGTATTAAATCTCATATTTTTTTGTAATGGCCACACAGCATAAACATATTTAAATCTTTTATAGTGAATTTATACGGTATGATAATGCTATATGACATACATAATTTTTTTTATGTGAGTTCTATAAAAAATAAATACCTTTACTTCAGAGAGTAAAATTGAACAGATTTTTTTAAATATTCGAAGGAAATTCATTCAGTGCAGAATAACTCATTAAATTTAATCCACTCAGGTTTTGAAACTGTAATAAGTAACTAAAAATATATATATAACAAAATTAATTTTCTATAGCTCCGATTCAAATCGTCAATAGTGTGAACGCAGAATGGGCTTGATTCATAAAGTCACATGATAAAAACAAACACGTGTTTTCCATTGAATTCAAAACAAACATTAAACTAATTGTACTTGTTCTGTTGCCGAAACTCAGATAAAATTTCAAATTTCCTTATTTGGGTAAAGATGTTTAAATGTTAGGAAAAAATTATTTCAAAAAGATTTTTTTAAATAAAAAAAATCATATTTTACGTTTATAGTTTTAGATAAAATGCATTTTGTATACATATGTACTTTTTAAGAGAAAGTTTCTGCAGAGAGCAAAACTTGGCAACACCGGAGCGCGTAAACTGATTAGCTGGAAACACTAGATAGTTTTTATCGTATGACTATGACGTCGCATGAGATTTTGAATTGATTGGCTAAAATCACGTGTCTTTCACTATCATGTGACTATGACGTCACATGAATCAACCTCGTTAAGCGCGAGAAATTTGCGATGGATATCTACAATATTTATCGCATGAAGTTGACAACTTTTTAAGGGAATATTTCTTTGTCCTATATCCTCCACATCACTCCACACAAAATTTTCATCAAGCATCAACAAGGTTTCATGCCCTGTTAATAAAATAGAGTAAAATTTCGAACATTTTTTAATATTTTATCTTTCTATTCTGCTTGGCCTTTTTTATATGTCTCAATTGAGTGTTTAATAACGTCGCCTCTTATTAAACAACACCAAGGTTACTGTGATGACGGATTTTGTAATTTTGACACTCTGTAAGTGAGGAGGGCGGCACTTGAGCCGGCTCCCCGACTCACCTAACTTCCACATCACGATAACAGGAGGACGTTTGAGCCTCGACAAACGTACATTAGCTCCTCTACACGGTGGGTCTTCAGTGGAAAAGGGCTCGAACTCATGACACGCCGGCCACAAGGCATATATGACCATGACCACTAGGCTATCGGGGCCACTTTATATATCTCGATGTAACAGAACGTTCAGATAAATATAAAGTACAGGTAACTTCCATGTAAGAAATCCTTCAATAACACGGTTTCACGGTTCACATTTTCGAAAATTGGCAAAACCCTTTTATAATCCATATTCTCGAACAAGATTTCACTCTAATATGGTTTTGAGAATAAGATGAACACGATTAAATCATTTACTGAAAGAGGGCAAGGAATATCTTTGCCAAAAACGCTTTCGGTTAGCAGTGATCAGGATGAAAATTATATATGTTGCAGGAAAATGATGAAATTAGAAATTTCATCAAATCCCTAGGGGAGATGATCAATTGGCGAGAGATGTTAAAATGACGTCTCTTGAAGGTCATTTCCCTGATAAAAGTAAGGGATTTTAACAAATTCTTGACATGTTTCAGTGAAATGATGAAATAATATTGTCAAGAGTTTAAACGTGTTTATTTAACAAATAGGGTGCATTATTAAACCTAGAAGTAATACAACAATAGTCAATGAAATGCAAATTGTTTATTCGAAACTAATTAACAAATAATTAAAAAATTAAGCTGGTATTTTTTGATGTGTGTGTAACATCTTTTCTCTCGGTTGCTTACACACTAAATTCAATCCCTATAATAATCCTTGGTGCCCATTTTTTTTAAAGATATAGGGTTGATATTTAAGGGATCGATAGTACTACCTGTATGGTTAGGAAGTACAAGAACTCGACTCCCCCCGGTGTCTACCCCCGACAGCATTTTGCCAATGCAAATCCTGGCTAGTTTATTATTTCACTGAAACAGTTCAGGGATTTGATAAAATCACTTATTTTCATCAGGAAAACGACCTTGAAGAGACGTTGTTTTAAAATCTCCCGTCAATTTATCATATTCCTTAAGGGATTTGATGAAATTCTTATTTCGTCATTTTCCTGCGACATATATATGATGAAAGAATATTGCTTTTATAAATATATCTTTTTTACATTATAGACTATAATTGTACGCTTTTTCTAATTTTTGGAAACTAACTGCTATGGGGGGGTTTTCAAACACTAGTATTTTTGAAATATAATATCGGTATTTTTTTAGAAACTTCACAGACATTTAAAACGGGAGATTACCGGTACTAGACGCTGTACTTAATGGTATCGGTGTTGGATACGTATTAATATTGAATCTAATGTAGGAATACGGCAAATTTTTATTTCCTGCTGATGCTACACGATCCAACTTTCCTATATGTTTCCATATGTACACGGTGCTCGTTAGAGATAGTGCAACAAAATATTGCATAAGTCGAAGTCATTCCTCATGTCCCTTGCGACACTCCCGACACATTCCCAGTCGTCAACCTGTGTCACGTTCCCACGAATGTAATTCAAAAACGTTCTCTTCTCTCAAATCACATGGTCTCCCCCTTAAATTGCACTTTTTTGTGTTAGAATGAAGAAGACATTCGGCATTCTTGTTAAGCGTTTTCCCACAAGCCGTGTTTACAAACGGCGCTGGCTCACGGCCAGATGTGACGTTGTGGAACTGAATCACATTCAGCTGAGCAACAACGTCGTGAAATATTATTTTTTGCGGGAAAAATTAACCAGGAATAAAATAATACGAGCGGCAGCGGGTCGTGCGAAAGTTGTTTATTTCGTTTTAATGATTCTGGATGTTATTTTTTCCCCTTCCTTTTTTTTACCCGTACATTCGAATTCGTGCGAACATCGACGATGCCACACTTTCCGTTTGCATCGTAAATCGTTCTTGCAGGAATCGTGCGCGGGAAAAGGTTTAAAAAGTGAACGCGCTTAGACTGAAAAAAATTAACGCTATTTTAGTGAGAGATCTCATACATTGTATCACTGATAACTCGATTGCTTTTTTTTCAATTCCTACTCTATTTGCTCTCTCTCTCTATATATTTATATCTTGGTGGAATTTTCAATCGTTAATAAAATATATTTTGAAGTGCTTTATTGAGGTGAAATTTTATACACTGATTATTTTGGATGACAATACAGTAATCTAATTATAATTAATAAAAATTAATTGATTAAAACTAATTATTCAAAGAATTACAAATACAGCCACGTTGGCATCATTTTGGCGATCAAGCGACCCTTTTGGCGACAAGTGTCAAAACTTGAAAAGGTTTTTTTCTCACATTTAAGATGAAATTTTCTACACACTATTGTTTTGGGTAAAAATACGAAAATTTAATTATAATTAATTAAAATTAATTGACTAAAACTAATTGTTTAAAGAATTACAGATACGGCCACGTTGGTTTCATTTTTAGCGAATTGGGTCAAAACATTAAAAGATTTTTTTTTCATGTTTTAAAGCATTTAGTTGAACTGAAATTTTATATACACGATTGTTTTGGATGACAATACGATATTACCACTTAATGTTGTGATTCTACCATATGTATATACATATTTATATTAATTGTAACTATTTAATTAAGAATAGCTAAAATAAAATTTTCTTTTGTTGATCTAAGTAGGAATTGAATTGAAATTTTTTTTATATTACTTGTTCACTGGTAAAATATACAAGCACAAAATTCGACGTCTTTTTCCCCTAATTACTGACATTTCTGTTAATTAAGATGCCCGATTACCCTAATATCATGAATTTTGTCAAAAATTGGTATTTTTATGATTTATTTTATAGACCATCTTATTAGCTTTATTAAAATACCAAGATTTATTTTCATTCACTAGAACAAACACTACAATTGTTTTAGTAAAAGCAGATGATAGAGCTTTAAGCAAGATGTCAAACTTTAAAATGCATTTTACTCAATTTTTTTTTTTAGAAAATTTTCAAACGGGAACAGCGATTGCTCAAAAAGTTTTGAAAATAATTAATTGAAATTTTTTGTGTATGTTCTGTATCATAGCAAAAGTGTTTTAACCTTCACATTTATCAATCACTGTTTTATCACTGTTTTGCTCTAGTTTTCGTAAAAATTAAAATACCTCTTATCCTGAAGATCATTTCAAACATGGGTAACACAGCAACACATCAGAATTGAAAAATTTAAAATTTGTGATAAACTTTTGGTAGAATGGGCCCTTTTATGTAATTTTTTGTAAATTTCCCCATTTTAGTAATAATAATTGCTTTTTCTCTTTTTAATTTTAGCTTTTTTTTTCTTAAAATGTACGAAATAAATCTAAAAACCACAAAAAAATTCTCCATATCTCCATTTTTAAGAAAATAATTGTCGCACGTAGTCAGATACCAAATAACAGTAAATAACAGTTTTACGATTTTCAATTTCGAATAGACGTAAAATAAAAATTATTTTAAAAAGTTGAACTTGACAGACAGAGAGATAGACTTTCGATACCTAAGGAATACTTGGAACTATACTTTTGAAAATGTGTGTAAATGAATATTTTTTTTGATATTTAGAGTCAGTTAAGTTAGAATATACACATAAAATTAATTTAAGAACAGTATTACACAATAAAGAATTATTTAAATGCAAATTTTCGGCAAGAAATGAAAAAATGACATATTTTCTCATAGCATTCTCCTTTTACTCTTTTTTTTAGTCTCGATCCCATTAAATACTTTTCAAGCTAAATCAATTGGAGTTTTGGATCGAAAAAGTGGAGTTGGGTTACAAAGCTCTCGCTTGATGTGAAATGGGTGTTAGGAGAGTAAAGTACTACCTCTAGTATTGATTTATTATTTGCAAATACAATGAAAATCGTTTAACACGAAACTGAGGGGACTGAAATATTTTCTTGTGTTAAAAGAAACATGTATCTAACAAAATATTTATTAAAATACTATTTATTTTACATAGATATGTGTATACATGCATGTACAGTCGAACCTCTATATAATAAACCTCTATGTTGCGAATTTTTCTATATAGCGAACTTTTTCCTGGAACCTTGAACATTTCACGATTTTCTTCGTAAAATAATCCTCTCTATAAGCGAAGTGCATTTTCTATATAACGAACTTTTTCTTTTGTTATACAATTTTTTTCTCCCTATTTTTAAAATATTTCTGAATATTTCTTCTCTCTTTAACACATTTTATGGTGGTCATAAACCTTGAACTGGTTTTATTAGATCCTAACTCGCAGAGAGACATAGAGTTCTGGACGTTTCATCCAAGAAGTGCAATCCTTAAACCCCATTGACCAGTTCCCAAAAAACATCTTCGAACCTGCGTCTTCGTGTTCTAGTTATAAAATAATGTATGTTTAATATCACTTGTGTGCTTTAAATTAGAAAGTGTCCTTAAAATTCATTAATTTTGATTTAAAACTATTTTCTTAATATTGAAAATACAGTGACACATTCGACATTGTTGTTTTTTCTTTCTGAGTTTTTCTTTCTTTTTTTTTTTTGATTGATAAGATATATAAAATAAACATATATTAATTTTTAAAAAGGTGTGAATAATTACTTTTTTTAATATGTAGTGTTTAGGAATTTAAAATATGTTTTATGTGGTTTATAAAGTATATATTAAAAGACGAACCTCTGTATAACGAATTTTCCGTATAACGAAATTTTTTCCGGGTTTTAGTTACTTCGTTATATAGAGGTCTGACTGTATTTAAAAATTAATGAAAAAAAACATTCACAAGAACTGAAGGAAATTTAATATCATATATTCAAGTTTTTTGAAAAACAAAACCTACTGAGTTTTTGGAAAATAATCTGATATTTTTCTTTGTATTGTCTTTTTTTAACATCAAATTGTCAACAAATTGTTCTATGTCGTCCATTTTGTTTTACTCGTCACCGAATTCCGACACCAACTGAGAGAAAAAATGTTTTTGTGTAGCACTTGTTGGGTTGAAAGTAGTTGAGATAGCAAAAATTCGCTCGTGTCACAGGATATTCAGAGGGTATTTCAAAATCAAATTATTCTCCTTTCAACAAAACAAGTGAAAAAACCACCTCCTTCCTTTCACACCCCTCTTAAATCTCGCCTGCGCGGCTGGTGTTTTTCGCATTATGTTCATTCTCAGAAAGGAAATCTTCTCTTGTTAAGATAAGAAAATGCATGAAAATACATAGTAGTTTGTAGGGACCATTGTATATTATTTCGTGTTAACCGATATTTCATCTTAAGCGTCTTCGTGTTAAACGTATTTTTACTGTAACCGTGTTTCAATATAGCATGTCACCTTTAGTTTGTGATATAAATAAAACGACTATCCAGATGGGGTATAGACCCCGATACCAAGCTTTTATCGCCAATTGTAGTAATTTTTAGGTAAGTATCAAGTATATAAGCGGCATTAAAGACAGACATGGCAATTAAAGCACCGAATATAGCGTCTAGACGTATTTTTCATTTGTTTTGTTTGTTTCTTTAATTATCTTTTCTTGTAGATGAATGAAAATGTTTAAGTATTAAATTCTCAATTGATGTATTTTTTCTCTTCTAATTGTAGTTTTTCACACATGGTTAAAATTTTACTTTAAGACTATATACCCCCATAATATTAACATTACTCAAGATGCGATTTTCTTAAGGTAGAAGGCCGTTTAGGTAATTTATAATTTAATCAGGCCGCATTAAACTTATCTAATAAAACTATGTTTAGAGTCTTCAAGTAAAATTTTTCTTAAAAAGTCTCTTAGCTTTCAATTCTTAAATTTTTTTTTAACAATTTCAGACAATAGGAGCGTTTGTCAAAGATCAAGAGTTCTATCCTTTATACTTGAACTTTTAATACGTGACTATAAATAATATTTGCAAATTAAAGTTGCCCCTAGGGTTTTCTCCCTGAAAATTGGTGGGGAACCATGCCAAGTACTGTCACCAGAATGGTGCTCAAAGCTACGGCTAACGACAGGTGTACATCTAGCCCTTTTGCGCAATGAATTTCGTGGGCCTCGATCTGACATGATCAGACAGGTGGTATTATTAACAGCAACAAAAATTAAAATTGAAGGAAAATCCAACGGTAAACATAAAATAAGTGCGAATAAGTTTGAGTTCATTCAAGAAGTCACTGGCTTCCCGCTCTTGATCTAACCATGTATTCATTTATGTCGCACTATAAAGCAACATGGAAACGGACCTTGTAATTTTGAAACAGGGTCCAGTGACGAAGTCAACACCTGAACTGGAACCTTCCACCCCATCTCCTAACTTACACTCCACACCAACGGAAGGACGTTTGAAACCCGACAGATATTTAACATCCATCAGCTCCTCCACACGGTGGGTTTTCAGTAGCACTAGGGCTCGAGTTGCGATCCATGACCACTGGGCTACAGCGCGTATCTCCTGATCTAACAAAACCAAATTTTAATGGAACCTCTTATTTGACGAAAAAATTTATAATGCGTACTTGTCCTTTGTTGCTAATAGTAAATACAGTCGGACCTGCATTTCACGACCCTCTATTTAGCGAATTTTTCTATTTTGAGAACTGTTTCCTGGTACCACACACACACACACAAGAGCATTTTATTATTTTCTTCATTAAAAAACCTGCAAATAGCGAAGTGCAATTTCTATTTAAGGTATCCGACTACGTTCGGAACCGTGATTTTGCAAAAGCGTATATATGGATAATATTTATGATATTTAGTGTCACTTAGATTAGAAAATGTAGGTTAAATTGTTTTAAGAATATTATTACAATAAAAAATTATTTAAGTACACTATTTTGACAAAAAATGAACATAGAATGACCCATTTTCAAAATATTTTCCTTTTGTGAAAAATGCTTCTATTATAATAATATTTCGCCAGTATATAAGTCAGACCTCTGTACAGAGGCTCAACTAGAAGTTTTGAAATATATAACTTAGAAGTGGGTTTATCCATGTTTTACGGCAACAGAGGGGATTGATTGATTGATTGAATATTGTGACGTTCTCGCGTCTTCTGATTAACATAACTCCTATGTTCTTGGCCACGATTAAAGGCAAAACTTCAACCCCAAAACCAAAAAAAGAGAAACGGATCAATATGTAAATGAGTATACTATAAAAAGGGTAGCGGCAAACCTAGATATAGCATTGATAGCGATAGCATAATATATAACGGCTTAGGGTTGTAGTGTGGAATACCGGGGCAATGCGTGACAAAGCTTAGGGGAAATCTTGCGGCCAGTGGTCAAAATACGGGAAAATTCGACTTTGGGCCTTGTTTTTCCTTTGAGTTTTTTTTTTTTCTTTTTTTTTGATTGATAAGATATTTTAAAAATAAACATATATTTAATTTTTTTAAAAAGGTGTGGAATAATTATTTTTTTTTAATATGTAGTGTTTTGGGAATTTTTTAAAAATATTTTTTTAAAGGGTTTTTAAAAAGGGTATATAAAAAAAGACGAAACTCCCTTTATAACTTTTTTTTCCGTATAACAAAAAAATTTTTTTTCCCGGGGTTTTTTGGTTTCTTCTTTATAAGAAGGTCTGACTGTTTTTTAAAATTTAATAAAAAAAACATTCCAAAAAGAATTTAAAGGAAATTTTTTTCCCCTTTAATATTCAATTTTTTTTTGAAAAAAAAAAAACCCAATGGGGAAAAATAATCGGGATATTTTTTTTTTGTATTTTTTTTTTAAAACATCAAATTGTAAAACAAATTGTTCTATTAAGTCCATTTTGTTTTACTCGTCCCCAAAAATTTCCGACAAAACTAAAAAAATTTTTTTGGGGGTAGAACTTGTTGGGTTAAAAGTATTGGGGAAAAAACCGCCCCGTGTCCAGGATATTCAGGGGGGTTTTTCCCAAAACAAAATTCCCCCCAAACAAGAAAGTCCACCCCCTTCCCACCCCTTTCTTAAATCTCCCCCCCTGCGCGGGGGGGTTTTTTTTCCATTTTTTCTTTCCAAAAAGGGGAAACTTTTTTTAAAGATAAGAAAATGGGGAAATCCATAGAATTTGGGGGAATTTTGATATTATTTCTGGTTTCCCCGGAATATTTCATTTTTTAAAGCGCCTTCGGGGTTAAACGTTTTTTTTTACTTTTAACCGGGCCCAATATAAGCATGTCCCCTTTTTAGTTTGTATATAAATAAAACGAAGGTTCAGATGGGGTAAAAGCCCCCGGGATCCCGGGTTTTTATCCCCTTAATGTGGAAATTTTTTTTTAGGAAAAGTTATCAAGTAAAAAGGGCTTTAAAAGGCCAGACATGGTTAAAAAAGAACCGGAATAGGTCCAGACGTTTTATTTCTTTTTAAGGTTCTTTTTTTTTTAGTTTAAATAAAATTTTTAAAAGTTTTAAAATTTCCCTCCTTGATGTTTTTTTCTTCTAATTGTAGTTTTCATTTGGGGTTAAAAATTTTTATTTTTAAAAGACTATAAAACCCCCCCATAATTTTAAAATTACTCAAGATGCATTTTTTTAAAGGTAGAAGGCCTTTTTAGGAAATTTTTAAAATTTTTAATAAACCCCCTTAAATTTTCTAATAAAACTATTTTTTAGAGTCTTCAAGGGAAAAATTTTTTTTTAAAAAGTTTTTGCTTTAAATTTTAAAATTTTTTTTTTAAACTTTTCCCCAGACAATGGGAAGCGTTTGTAAAAAGATAAAAGAGTTCTATTTTTTTTATACTTGAATTTTTTAATACGTGACTATAAAAATATTTTAAAATTTAAAAATTTGGGCCCCCGGGGTTTTTTTTCCTCCCTGAAAATTGGGGGGGAAAAAAAATCCCAAAATACTGTCACCAAAATTTGGGGGTCTAAAAAGTTGGCCCCAACGCATTGTACCCACCCCCTTTTTGCGCAAGGGAATTTCGTGGGCCCTCGATCGGAATGATGGACGGGGTGGTATTATTAACAGCAAAAAATTCAAAATTGAAAAAAAAACCCAACGGTAAGCAAAAAAATAAGTGCGAATAATTTTTTGAGTTCATTCAAGAAGCCCTTTTTTCCCCCTTTTTTTGGTTTAAAAACCCATGTTTTATTTGTCGAAATTTTATAAAAGCAAATAAACGGCCCTTTGGGGAAATTTTAAAAAGGGGGGTCCAGTGACAAAGTCCAACCCCCTGAACGGGAAACCTTTTTCCCCACCCCATCCCCCTAACCCCCCCTTTCCACCCCCAAGGGAAAGGGGACTTTTAAAAACCCGGGACAGATAAAGAACCACCCATTTCCCCACGGGGGGTTTTTCGGAGCATTTGGGGGGGCTCGATTTCCCCGATCCATGCCCCCACTGGGCTACACCCGCGTACCCCCGGACCCTTAACAAAAAACCAAATTTTAAGGGAAACCCTCTTTTTTGGAGAAAAAATAATGCGTTTTTGCCCCTTTTTGTTGCTAATAGTAAATACAGTCGGATTTTCATTTCAGACCCTCTATTTAGCAAAATTTTTTCTATTTTTGAGAACTTTTTTTCCGGGTTACCAAAAACAAACCAAAAGAGCATTTTTATTTTTTTCTTTAAAAACCCCGAAAAAATACCCGAAGTACTTTTTTTTTAAGGTACCCCACTACGTTGGGAACCCGGGATTTTGAAAAAAGCGATATATGGATAATATTTTTTGATATTTAGTGTCCCCTTAAAGGATTAAAAAAACTGGGTTAAAATTATTTTTAAGAATATTATTAAAAATAAAAATTATTTAAGTACACATTTTGACAAAAAAAAACATAGAATGACCCATTTTCAAAAATATTTTTTTTTGGAAAATTTTATTATAATAATACGCCAGTATATGGGTCGGGAACCCCTGTACAGGGGCCCTCAACCGGGAAGTTTTGAAAATATAATTTAAAGGGTTTTATCCATGTTTTACGGAAAACAGGGGGATTGATTGATTGATTGAATATTAACGTCGCATTTTTTCCCAAGCACACGGAGGGTTTTTTGGGGGCGGACCACGAAATTTTAACCCGGCCGGGACGTGGACGACCCCTTTTAAAAGCTGGCACCTCCTCCCCTAACAACAAAACCACTTAAGGGGGAGGCCCCCCCACAGTTTTTAAGCGATGCCGCTGCCCCCAAAGGGCGGGTCTTTTAGTGGTACTTTTGAATTTCGTGACGGCGCCACGGGACAACAGGGGGAGAAATGTTAAAAAAAAACGCCGATAATTTATTTAAATATTTGAACTCTGAAAAAAATGAAATTTTTAAAAATTTTATAGTTGAGCCTCTGCACAGAGGTCTGAGCAAAGGTACAGGCAAAAATATTATTAAAATAAAGAATTTTTCACAAGGAGAACATTTTTTTAAAAAAGGGAAAATTTAAGTTTATTTTTTTGCTGAAAAATTGTATTTAAATAATTTATTTTGTCAAAATGTCCTTAAAACAATTTTATACATGTATTCTAATCTAAGTGACACTAAATATCATGAAAATTATCCATTTATGCGCCTTTTTGAAATTACGGTTCCGAACGTAGTCCGATACCATAACGAACTTTTCTCTTGTGAATCGATTTTTTTCCTTCCTATTTTAAAAATATTTCTAGATATCTTAACTTATTCTCTCTTTTAACACATTTTATGGTAATCTGTGGCCTTAAAATGGTTTTATCAGAGCCTAACTCACCTAGAGCAATAAAATGGTCGTAATCTTTTGAATAAAAACAAATAAATGTAACAATTTTATTAGTAATTAAATTTAGAGACGTATGTGCATTGTATGTTTAATTACTGGTTATAAAGTAATGCATGTTTAAAATAACTTGTATGCTTAAAATAGAAAAAAATGTCATTAAAACCAGTTAATTTTAACTTATAATTATTTTTTGAAAATTTAGTGTATTTTTTGACAATGATATTTTTTTCTTGTTTTCCTCGTAAATATCTTTTTGATGGGTAAGATTTATAAAATAAATAGATATTAATTTAAGGTAGATATTTTAATTAAGTGTGAATAATTACTTTTTTAAATAATATATAGTGTTTAAGAATTTAAAATCTGTTTTATGTGGTTTCTAAAGTACATTAAAAGATGAATTTCTATTTAACGAATTTTCCGCATAACGAACTATTTTTCAGGATTTAGCGACTTCGTTAAATAGAGGTTCGATTGTATTTTCAATTCAAAACCCGGAGGGAAAAAAGACATTTATATCATTCGCGGAAAAAATTACTACGTTTCGGAATTCGATTTTACTTAAACATTTCCTTTTTGAATCATTTTAACCATACCATAATTCTTTAAGCATTTCACAAAGATATGGAGAATATGTATGCTAGTTAAGACCAGTTAAATGTGGTTTGGGTTAGCATTATCGGTATCACTACACCTGGCATAATATTAGCATGCATAGGAACAGATTGAGAATTGTTAAATCAGCGCGTGCTTCAAAAAATTATTCATGGTTTTCTTTCTAATGTAGATAGTTATCGGAATTCACATTTATGTGTACATCTATTTTATCGATATGTTTATCAAACTCATGAATCACTGCTAAGAAATTCATTGAAATCAGAGCGTTATCTGAATTATTTGAGAAAAAAGAATTGATTTACCAAAACCTTGCCTATTAGACATAACCTTACCTGCGAATCATCGAATGCATATCTACATAACTGGAATGCGAAATAAAATGCCTTGTCTAAATTAAGAGATAAGATTATGCAAGATTTTTTTAAATTTGCATAATATTTATTTCTTGAAAGACCGTTGTTTCTTGTTTATAAAATTAACAATTCGCATTTAAATCACTGAAATATAGTAAATATTTAGATATCTTAAATTAATGAAAAATATTTCGTGTAACAGGTAGATTCGGTGAAAAAAATTTCTTATCAAAGAGTTTTCTTAAAAACTATTTACATAATATACCCTGAAATAGAATTGGTTTTATTTTAATATCATGAAATGGAATAATTTTAATAAAGTATTAGTGAAAGCGGGGTTTATCACAAGATATTATGAAGCTGCTAAGTATATATCTGACGTGTTGAATTTGTAATGGTTTTGATGGTAGCAGTAAAGTATATTTGAACAGTATTTAGCAAATCCGGGTAAAAATTATTTATCCTAAACATATATACACGTAAGATAACATTTGTAAAAATATTTATTGATAAATGCGCAGGATCTAACAGTTAATTATAGTATGTTTGAATTGATTATTAATTGCTAAATACACCAATTTAAAAATAGCGAAAAATTAGTTAGACGAGTTTAAGTTACAGTAAGCACAGAACTTCAATAGGCTTCTTCCAAATCGTCGCAGAACCATGGTAGCTTCATGCGTTTGTAGTCGAACGACCGCGGGATCGATACTTGATTCCAAGGGCAATCATACTGAACAACGTGGGCTTATGTAAGTTGAGTTCCTTAAGGTATCCGACTACGTTCGGAACCGTGATTTTAAAAAAGTGCATAAATGGATAATTTTCATGATATTTAGTAACACTTAGATTAGAATACATGTATAAAATTGTTTTAAGGACACATTTTGACAGTAAAAATTTATTCAAATACAATATTTCAGCAAAAAATTAACTTAGAATGAACTTTTTTTCAAAATGTTCTCCTTTTGTGAAAAATGCTTCTATTATAATAATATTTTGCTGTATATAGCTCAGACCTATGTACAGAGGCTCAACTATTTGAAACATTCACATTATTTTCAGAGTTACAACCAACTGAAATAATTATCGGCGTTTTTTTCTTAAAATTTCTCCCCTCTGTTGTCGTGAAACATGGATAAACCCACTTCTAAGTTATATATTTTAAAAATTCTAGTTGAGCCTCTGTACACAGGTTTGAGCTATACACAGGCAAAATATTATTATAATAGAAGCATTTTTCACAAAAGGAGAATATTTTGAAAATGGGTCATTCTATGTTCATTTTTTGTCAAAATATTGTATTAAAATCATTTTTTATTGTAATACTATTCTTAAACAATTTTATATACATTTTCTAATCTAAGTGACACTAAATATCATAAATATTATCCATTTATACGCTTTTGCAAAATCGCGGTTCCGAACGTAGTCGGATAACCTAACCTTTTATTTGTGTCGCTCAATTCCAGTTCGGGTTACTGAAATACGCAAAATTTGGAATGTCCGAAATGATACCGGGTAAGAAAAAAAAATCACTGTTTCTATTGCCGAATTGTCTTTTTTCTTTGGTGATATTTAATCGAAGGTTTTTCACTGCTTTTACAAAGATACAGCGTTTGACTCGGATCATATAAATAAAAAAATGTCGTAGGCTTGTGTGCCATATTATGTTTTTATGCATGTTGTGACGGATCTATACGCGTTTTTCCAATTAATTCTGGGAAATCTTTGGGCTATCTATTCGCATTTTTCACAACCAACCTTCGGAGGAAGAAAATCGTGATATTTAAATTAACTTACTATATATAGTCGAGGTTTTCTAGTTTCAGAAAGTAGGAGAGAAGATATACTCGAGTCAGATGAGAATTCTACTGAAGGTATAATATTATAATTATTGTGATTTGAGACTTATCAGGAGGAACTTTAAAGTGACGATTGTTCACTAAAATTGAATTTATATTAGATTAAATTGGATGATAGGTTAGATCCTTTATTGAGGTAAGGATCCAGTTTGATAGTCTCCTAATCGTTCGTGTTTTACCATAGTTGTTCCACGTTCGCGGCCAGCATTGAGACATTCTCTTACTATTATTAGTTAAAATTGTGTCTGTTCATTGGGTGATAGACAAATAGATTAATTGGATCATGTCGAGTGTTTCTTCCCTACCTCCCACACATCTAGGTGCCCGAGAGAGAGGTCCCCCAATTAGTTGTAAGTGATATTTGTTCTGAAGAGACATTAAGTCAAACTAATCTAATTGAACCCAGCTTTAAGCTTCTGTGTGAATCATAAGCTACAGCTCTCCGCCAAATTAACTGCATATTGGCGAAAACACCCACATAAAAATAAGCAAGAAGTTTTATAAATTATAACTAAGTACAAAGTCTAATATTGCATTTTAAAAGAGTAATATTTTAACTTTCGAAATGCTGGCGAATTCGACCCTTATTTCACCCCAACACTCTTAGTTACAACCGAGAGTTTTGATTTCATTCCGTGGAACGCGTAAAAGAATGCTTAATGAATTTCCCGGTGTAACTAATGGTCGCAATTAGCGTTCGTTAACAAGAGATAACTACTAAATCTTTCCCTAATTGGTAAAAATTTATTTCCATACCTTAATTATCCGAGCTATATTAAGTTATTTAAAGAATAACCGTCTGATCTTTGGAAATTAATGTTTAGTTTTTCATCTTGAGGGTCTATAAAAGAAGGTGTAAGCTCCCATCTGATGGATTGTGTCTGCTGACTTCGGTCGATTACTTATATTAATGCGTCTACCATAACATCTCGGCCCTACCGCAATTACTTAAGTAATATCTTGTCTCCCTTACGATTTATTAAAACTATTTATCGCTAGAATACGCCATTTTGCTGTCTGGATTAAGAAGAAAGTTGTGCTTTATTAATTAGTACAGTAGAATCCCCCGAAACCTCAGGCTGTAGACCGAAGAGTAGCCGAGTTAGTGAAAATGTCGGGCTATCAAGAATGGGATTAAAAAACAATAAGTACGAGTGTTTTCTCAGAAAATATTGTACTGCATTTTCATGAATTGTTTGCTTGAGAATACATTACAAAAATTGTCGAAATGCTCTTGAACAGCACAAAAATGCGTACTTTATGAAGGTATAGATCATTTATACTGAGATGAAAATTAAAATTAACCACAAAGGATCAGTAAGTCCATTACAGCTGCACCTTTTTGTTCAAAATACAGCCTTTAGTCCCTCATTATGCGTGTTCTCAACGTTAGCGTCTTCATTTTTAGACATTTTTTCATTAACTGTCGCGCACACACACACACACAGCAGCAGCAGCAATAATTTCTGCATCGGAAATGGTGTCTTGCTCGGTATCGTTCTGAACGGGTCTGTAATTGGGGATTTTCAATCTGCTGTGGCTGAGTTATCCGGACTGTCGAGATATCGAGTGTCGAATTTTGGGGACTGGAATGTATTTTTGTATATTAAGTACTCAGTCGATATCCAGTAATATTGTGAAAACGAAATAATACACTTGTAGGAAAATTGGACGTAAGAAATATAGTAAATGTATTTCTCGCAACAAAAGCAGGGAAATATTTATACGACTTTTTAAAATTCAAAACATACAAATATGAAGCATTTAATTTGTTTTGTAATTACTTAAGGTATCCGACTACGTTCGGAACCGTGATTTTAAAAAAGCGCATAAATGGATAATTTTCATGATATTTAGTGTCACTTAGATTAAAATTCATGCATAAAATTGTTTTAAGGACATTTTGACAAAAACAATTATTTAAATACAATATTTCGGCAAAAAATTAACTTAGAATAATTTTTTTTCCAAATGTTCTCCTTTTGTGAAAAATGGCTTCTATTATAATAATATTTTGCCTGTACATAGCTCAGACTTCTCTACAGAGGCTCAACTAGAATTTTTGAAAAATTCCATTATTTTCAGAGTTACCACCAATTTAAATAATTATTGGCGTTTTTTTCTTAAAATGGCTCCTCTCTGTTGTCGCAAAATATGGATAAAGCCACTTCTAAGTTATATATTTCAAAAATTCTAGTTGAGCCTCTGTACAGAGGTCTGAGCTATATACAGGCAAAATATTATTTTAATAGAAGCATTTTTCACAAAAGGAGAACATTTTGAAAAAAAGTTCATTCTAAGTTAATTTTTTGCTGAAATATTGTATTTAAATAATATTTTTTGTCAAAATGTCCTTAAAACAATTTTATACATGTATTTTAATTTAAGTGACACTAAATATCATGAAAATTATCCATTTATGCGCTTTTTTAAAATCACGGTTCCGAATGTAGTCGGATACCTTAAAACAAAAGAATTCGAAATTGCACAAAAGAATTAGAGTATATTTTGAATTCTTTTATCTTGTATACTGTTGAAACTACATTTCCAACCCTTAAAACTAAATGAGTGAAATAAAATGAAATACAAATAATACTAATCAATTACAAAGATTGAGAGTAGCTTGCATTTAAGAAAAACTTATTTACTGTTCACAAATGCCAATCTTAATTTTTTTAGCTTTAAGAAAAAATTAGATTTAGATTAGCATTATTTGCACAATATCTCTCTAATTTTCAGTATTTCACTTTTTTTTAAAACTATTTTATTTTTGTTTGAAAAATAAAAGTCATTTATCGAACGTAAAATTTATTTTATTACGAACGATAATTTTTATTACTCTTTCAGAATGGAGAAATTTTTTTATTGAAATTGGTAATTATTTGCTTAAATTGTTCTTGAACGTTTTATTTTTCGAAATGTGCATATCATTCAATAGAAGTTTCAAATTAAAATGAAGATTTAATTTTTTTAAGTATATATTGTTGCAATAGAGAAAAATATTTATCAAAAGAGTATTAATTCTTAAGTATAAGAAAGAAAGAACCCCCTTCCCCACAAATATATATGGAATTCTTTTTACAATTAGCTTTTTTAAGTCTTAATATATAAATGCATAGTTAAATTATGAATCGTTTATTTCTATAAATTGCTTATTTATATATGTTAATTGTAGATTTACTGCATTAAATGTTCAATACGAATATAAATAGTTGTAAAATTAATTTTTGAGAAATAGACTACAAAGAACACTGTACAATTCAGTTTTTACATTTGGATTTATTTATAGGCAAATGGATTGTAAAAGGATTTAATTTTTCCGATACATAACACAAAATACGTTGCTTTTTACCAAGATGAAATTGCTTGAAACTTTGCATTTTGATGACTTTCTTATACTTAAAACAGACATTGCCTTAAATGTATTTTATTGTTTCTTACTACATAGAAATTTCAGAGCATAAATTTAGAAACGATTTTAACATTAACTGCAACAAATGTGACCTCATAGATCAAGCTTAAAAATTTAAATAATTCGACGCATGTAAGTTGCAAAAAATTGCAAAATAATGAAAAACATGTAACCGAAGCCAAATCAGTTGTTGCTTAGTTGAAAGAAATTGCATAAAAAGATTTCGAATTTTTCTTTCTTTTTTGTATTCTTTACTTTATTTTTCAGTGCTTAGCATAATCAAGTAAATCGAACAAGACTCGAGTGGAATTTTTTGAAAGAATAAACAGGATTTTTTTTTCCAACTCTGTACAAGATAATTTTTGATTATTAGACATTTGCGAGTTTTTGATGAATGCCTGTTTTCCCCCATTTAAATATAAATTCAAAAGCACAATAATTGTTCAAACTATAAAAATCAGATACAGTTTTTGAAATGTCTATGTATCGTAGCATTTTCTAAAGTATCTTTCGTTTGTAAGGAAATTAGCATTAGTAATATTGCCAACAAGTTGTCAGAAAGTCGTTTAAGGGGCTTTTCATTTGCATAAAGCAATATTTCCCTCATTCCCCCAAATATCCCATTTAAACCCTGGTAGGAAAAAAAATTTTTATAAAAAAAAATTTAATAATTTATATACACTTATTCATAAACTAAGGAATTTTTATGAGTGAAAGTCTCATTTAGAGATTTCGTACTTTCAGATAAAATTTGCTAATTTATTCCATTTCGGATTTTGGGGAATGTTTTTTTGAAACCTTATATCAATTAAAATTTTTGAAAAGGATTTACAAATTTTTTCCATTTTTCTTTAAAAATATTTGACCCCCAAAAGTATCGCTTCAGTGTTCGGCATTAAATATTTGTTTGATGTATTAAACACAGGGGATCAAATTTTACCTCACATTTTAAAGCTTTTTAGATTTTTGGGATTTAAAAATCGGAATGCCGCCTTTTCCCAAACCCCGAAAAAAAAAAAAAAATCCACCTGATTAGACTTGAAAATCCCAATTACAAGACAAAAAAATCTTAATTATTCGTTCGAATGGAAGAATTTTTTCGGGATGCTAACCAAAAGTTGTTTTTGGACCCCGACGATTTTAGTTCCGGCAAAACCCCCCCCAAATTAAGAAAATGAAAAAAAAAGTTTAATCTCGAACCGACGAGATATGGAATTGTATCGGTACGCCATCAGTATATACAGGTGAAAAACATGTAGGGGGTTCCGTTCAACAAAGGAATGGAACGGTTTTAGGTGCGTGGGAGTTTTGTTTAATCCTGCGATCAGAAACTTTTTTAAACTATTTTTCCCCGACGAAATTAAAAAAACACAAACTTGCGGTGGGGAAAAAAATTCTCCTAAACAAGTAATATATATATAAAAAATTTAAACCCTACTTAGATCAACAAAAAAAAAATTTTATTTTAGTTTTACTTTTTATTAAATAGTTAAAAATTAATATAAATATGTATATACATGGGACAGAATCAAAAATTTTAAATAAAATTTCAGTTCAACTGAATGTTTAAAAAACGTGGGGAAAAAAAAAAAAAATCTTTTAAATTTTTGCCCAAGTAAAAAAAAATTTACCAAGCGGTTGTATCTGTAATTATTTAAATAATTATTTTCCCAGTCAATTAATTTGAAAAAATTTATCGTTTTTTTTACCCCAAACAATAGGGGTTAAAAAATTTTAAAAGCTCAAACGAACATTTTAAAATGGAAAAAAAACCCAATGTTTTACCGTCGCCAAAAGGGTGCTAAATGCCAAATATGAGGGGCCCGGGGTTTATTTGAAATTTTGAATAATTAATTTTAATAAATTAATTATAATTAAATTTTGTATTGTCACCCAAAAGTAACCCCATTATAAAATTTTAAGCTCAATTAAGCGTTTTAAAAAAATGTTTTTTATGAACGTTTTGTTCCCACCAAGATAAATAAATAAATAAATAAATAGGGGAGAGTGAGCTAAAAGTAGGAATTGAAAAATGAATAATTTTATAAAAATTGTCCATTTTTATGATAGGGAAAAATCTTGTTTTTAAAAAAATAATTTTTCCAAACGTGGGGAACTTTAAATTTTAAAAATTTCCCCCTTTTAAAAAGCGAGAAAAAAGGGAAATTTAAAAAAAATATTTCGTATTCTCAAAACCCTAAATAAAAAAAATAAGGGGATTAAGGGTTTTTTATTTTTTTTTGGCAAAAAGATATGCTGGGGCTTTGTTCGAAGTGTGATGACATTACTATTTATTATTTTTTTTCCTTCTGGATTTCATTCTCTTTTGCTTAAAGTTTCCATTTATTCACTTTACAGATTGACAGAACATTTTTAAATTCAAAAGCGCACAATGTGAGTGTGCTGTTCGTTTCTCCTCAATAGTTTTATAGTACGCTTTGCTAATTTTCAGAAACTACCGATTCCTCAAACACCTTGCAGGGTGCTTTTTTTTTTTACGGGGGTTTGGGTTTTTTTAAATTCTACTATTAGCTCACTTCTAATTTATTTATAAATTATTTTTTCTTTTTCAAATTTTCAATCTTAAAAAATACTTTCTATTTATCCAATCAAGTTCAAATTTAAATTTTTTTAAACCTTTTTAGTATTTAATTTGATGTTAATATAGTTTTTTAAAAAAATTTTCATTAATTTAATTTAAACCACTATTTGGGTTTTTGACGCCAACTTAGATTCATCTCCGTTGTTGAACAATGTAACTGTTAAAACAATGCAAAGGTTGGGGTTTAAACCCCCCTTTTTTAGCCAAACTGCCTGAACCAAGTGTACATTGTTACAACAATGCAGACAAATCATGCTTTTTTTTCAATTCCCCCTTTTTATTCCCCTTCCTCCCCCTATGTTATATATATACAGAGAGAGAGAGGAAAAACATATAATTTTTTCAAATTTTTAACCCCCAAAAAAATATTTTTTATTCATCCATTTAAAAGGAATTGGGCTTAATTTTTTTTTTATTACTTTGTGTTGTTTTTGTTGTTTTTAAAACCCGGGTAGACAGGGAACATCAGATCAAGGTCCAAATTATCGCGGGTGGCTTTTTTCCCCCCTCGTTACCCCTTTTGCTTTGGGGCACCCCGGTAAGATGATTTGCCCCCCACCCCCCCTTTTGAGGGTTACTTGTTACTTATATAACCTGAAGCTTTCCATTGTTTTAAAAACAGAATAAAAATACCGCTGCATGTGAATAAAATGGTAGTTGTGTGAATAAAATCTAACAAAATGAGAAAAAATGAAGAATGTAAATAAAATAAAATAAAATATCTCGTTGATTGTTTTGAATACATTACGAAATAAATTGATTGACAACTTGAAATACCGTAAAATCGGCGTATAACGCGCACTTTGAATACAAAATATGAGATCGAGATATAAAAGGGCACGCGTTATACTCCGGATATAAAAACGATAGCTTTAAAAAAATGAGCATAAAAAATTTTATTTTTACACATATCGAAATATTGTTTATTTAAAATAAATGGTATACCTTATCAACTAAAGAGTTTTAGTTCTAGAAATATACTATTACTTATAAAGAGTCCGGCATGATATCTCGAATAAATGACTTAAAAACATAAGAACATTGTATACAAAAATTTCAGATTTCTTCTTAAAAAGCAGGGTGTGCATTATACGGCGAACATAACTGAAAATTAAAAAAATGCAGCTTGAAAGTATGGGTACACGTTATACGCGGATTTTACGGTAAATAAAGTATTTAAAATAAGTAACCCGAATTAACTTATGATTAATTTTTCTATTGCAAAAAGGAAACTGATGCAATGGCAAAATTACTTCTACTTTTAGCTCATTTTTTAGGACAAAAGTTTTTCGTATGTCGTAGAATGCTAATGTTATCGTTAGCTACATTAAAGCAAGCACATGCCTAATTCACGGTCTTCCGACAAAGATAGCATATACAAGTAATATTTCATGAAATTCTGTAGTTTAAACGCTTTGCAATTATTTATCATTAAAACCAACCATGACTTTCATCAAAAATCGATTCCCGTAAATAAGCAACAATATGTGAAACACAAACTCCTTCTTATAAATGAAACTGAAAGATATATGACAGAGGTGGGGAACTCGCGTGGCCTTAAGGCCGCATGCAGCCCCCCGTGAGTTTCTTAAGGCTGTTTTCATAAAAAAAAGCTAGTACTTGTATTAACTAATAGTTAATTATATAGATGGCAACAATTTTCAAAGCAATGGAATTAAATAAAGAACGGTATTAATGTATGTTCTAATGACTACTTGTGGGAATGGCCAATTGTACATTTCAAATGTTAGAACGCCACCAAGGGCAACAAGACAACACTACCACACATGTTATATAACCTTTACTTAAAAAACTTTTTTCTTACTGTTATAGTTGTGACTGATTCCATGTACGTTAAAATGTATTTTTTTTGCATTCATGGCATTTTAAATATTATTGAAGCGTTTTATTATAAGTTTCTATTGACTGAGGTACGACAATTATGAACTAAAACAAGTAATATAAAAAATTAAGTCAATTCCTACTTAGATCAACAAAGAAAAATTTTATTTTAGCTACTTTTTATTAAATAGTTGCAATTAAAATATAAATATGTATATACATAGGACAGAATCACAACATTAAGTGGTAATTCATTTTTTATTCATTATCATTATAGTATCGTATTGTCATCCAAAACAAACGTGTTATAAATTTCAGTTCAACAATGCTTTAAAACGTGAGACAAAAACCCTTTTTAAAGTTTTGACACAAGTCCCCAAAAGGTGAAAGTGCCAACGTGAATGTTGTATTTGTAATTCTTAAATAAGGTTTTAACCAATTAATTAAAAATTTAAAATTTAAACTGTATTTCATCCAAAATAATCATGATATAAAATTTAACAGCCTTAAAATTAATGATTAAAAATTTTCCACTAAGATAAAATAAATAAATAAATAGAGAGTGTGAGCTATTAGTAGGAATTGTGAAAAAGACGCTGGTGGCTTATCTTATGTAAATCTGGTAATGTGCTGTTTAACAGACTCGTTTCGTGTTGCCATTGTGAAAATCTAGTTATTGTGTTTTACTTATTCTGTGGTTTTACTGGTACTTTTGTGCTATTGCATCTCTAGCAAGTATGCATTTTCATAGAGATATTATTTAATATTCGTTCTTTATATGATAACAAAGACATTCTATATTGTAACTTTTTCTGTCAAATAATAAATTAATAAGAATTCAATTTGTTTGTAATATTTCATTTTTTGCATCAAATTATTTAAATTGTTTAAAAACAATAATAATTTCATAAATAAGTCGCCTTTATAGGTACATTAACCTGTGCGGCCTCCTTTAATACTCATTTACTTGTGGCTTCTAATGGTAAGAAGTTCCCCACCTCTGCTATATAACTGCTATATGCAAGTTAGATGTATAAGCACCATATAGTGTCTAATGACTTTACTTGATCGTAATTGCTGGATGTAATTTTAAAACAAAGGTAAAAAACTTATGGATCCCCTGTCCTCACTAAGGTATCCGACTACGTTCGGAACCGTGATTTTAAAAGATAAATGATAATTTTATGATATTTAGTGTCACTTAGATTAGAAACATATATAAAATTGTTTTTAAATTTTAAAAAAAATTTTTAAAATAAATATTTTGAAAATAACTTAGAATAATTTTTTCCAAATTTCTCCTTTTTGGGAAAATGCTTCTTGATTAATATTTTCCTTTTATTAGCTTTAGACCTCTGTACAGGGTTTAACTAGAATTTTTGAAAATTTCAAATTTTTCCCGACACAACCCCGAAAAATTTTCGGTTTTTTTCAAATTTTTGGGTTTGTAATTGGGAAAAATTTTAAGTAATTTTCAAAAAATTTAGTGACTCTGTAAGAGGTCTGAGCATATACAGGCAAAATATTATTATTATAGAAGCATTTTTATAAAGGAGAAATTTTGAAAAAAATTTTTTCAAGTTAATTTTTTTTCCATATAAAATAATTTTTTTGTCAAAATGCCCTTAAAACAATGTATACATGTATTCAATCTAAATGACACTAAATATCATAAAAATTATCCATTTATGCGCTTTTGAAAAATCACGGTTCCGAACGTAGTCGGATACCTTAAGAATGTCAGGATCCACTTATGCATATAATCTTAGTGGCATTACGTACACTCCCACTAACCCCGGAATTGCGGGGGGGGGGGCAGGGTTCTAGAGGACCCAAAATCTGATTTTGCAAGGGGGTCCTTATACTCTGTTACCCTACTGCATATAATGCAAAAAATAATAAAAAAAAATAATATAAAAAGTATTTATAAATTTGTGTTGACCTCCAGCTTAAAGCATCAAATCTTGAATTTTAAAGGAATTTTTTTCTAAATAAACTAACTTTCATAATTTTTAGATGTTCATATGCATTAGAAAGCACATTTATTTACAAATCATTAGGATTCATTTATCTTTTTTATTTGTTGTATTATCTGTGTTACCTTTTATGATTAAAAATTTGTGTTATGTAAATTCCATCCTAAGCGATTTAATATAATTTCTTGATTTTTTTACTAATAAAGAGAGAATTCTGGAAAAAAACCCAGTTAAATTCCTTATAAAAAAGAACGCTGAGTCATACTTAAAATAATCGGCATCTGGAAAACTTAAATAGAACGGAGATACATAATAAGAGATCTTAACTGCCAATTTTAGTTTGCTTTATCCATCAGAGGGGAAAAATTACTTAGCCATGACCAGTTCACTTAATGTTATTTCTTATTTAAATTATATAGCTAGCAACTACTCAAGCGTAAATTGAAATGGATATAAAGTAAAGGGGTTTTTGAGAAGTATTACAAATAAGGAATTATTTGTTTTAAATTTTCTCTCGAATAATAGATTAGTAAAAAACTACTTTATAAAGTTAGCAAATATGAGGGAACGAATAAAAGTGCAATCTTTGAATTCACCAATGGAATAGATATGATTTTGTAAAAATGTTTGATGAAATATTTATTTTAAAAGCATTTGATATATATAAATGTAAATGTCCCGAAATTTCGGGAAATTTAATTTTTAGTTATTTTTATTTCTGCTACTTTGAAATATATCTTAAGGACATTTCTTCATTATGAGGATTTTCAAAATATCCCTTTAAACTGTGCATTTTGATCAAAGGCCCTGGAATAGCGAATTTGTATGTTGTGTGGATATATTTAAAAAGTCTTTTAATTTTTTCTCTCGTAAATCCATGATAATCTAAAACCCATATACTTTTAAAATACATACTTTTGGAACAATTTTAACATTATTAACCTGTTTACAAACAATCTTTACAACGGATATTTGTTGTCGAATAATGCAACACGTCGCTTCAAAGTTCATGAAAGCAGTTGTAAAGATGCGCAAAATGGTACAATTTTGAGTGAAAATTTATTAACGAGAAACCCCTCTACAAGGGGGTCCTTTAGTGGCACCAGGAGACGAAATCGTGACACGCAGACCATGACTTCATGGCCGTAACCATTAGGTTACCGTGGATCTTTATAATTTTGAGGCCCCGTTTAAGTGATTAAAATATTAGAGCTGAACGCGTCCAATCTATGAATTTTCATACCACATTATATAAGAATTTAGCAATCAAAATGAATTTCTTTCCAGCCGACCCTTTTGTTCTTCATGGTCTCTGAAGAAATTAGAATTCGAGGCCATGCTGCAATTTCGACATTACTAATTGAGAAATTCTATCTACTATGCGCAGATAATATAAAATACCCTCCTATATAACTTTTCAAGGAAAACTTGACTGAAAGCACGTGAATACAAATAAACTACAGAAACATCCAGAAATCCATATCAGTTACAGAAATCATGGAAGTTTTTCTTGTGATTTAAAACCTCCCATATCAAGCCTCTTGACCTACATGCCTTGTGAAGAAATAAAATCCTTTAATGTATTGTAAAAATGTATTGTTTTAATTAAAGATTAAAACTAAGAAGAGAAATGAACGCACGTGTTAAAAAAATAAACTAATAAGTAATGGCCGTATAAGCGTGTAAACTTAATCGATCGTAAATATCTTGTTTAAGATATCGGTTTTCTTAAGAAATGTTAAGTAAATTCAAGGACTTATAAAACAAAAAGAGAACTTCACTTTGATTCGCTGCGTTAAAAAAAAAATTTCTCACGTCCCTTCAATTCAAAAATTTATCTTTACCACCGAACGAGATAGGACAGCTCACTATTTATACAGCTTAAGAAAAACAAGTAGCGGACTCGGTATCGGAACACTCCGAGACTGCACTCGACTGGGTTTTATAAAAGAAAACAGTTCTGTTTTTCTCAAACGAGAATCGATCTCCGATTCTACTTTCCCCGGCTAACTTTTAACATCTCTTGCATTTCTCACGCAGCCATTGGATGGCAAGATAAAATAGCTTTGTTTTCTTGTCGATTCCTTTTTTCCTCTTATTACTTTGTTTAAGCTGTCGCGTTCGTCTGGGGAACTTCTTGGCGGTGTTCTTGCTCTGAGATCTCCCATTCGATAAATAACTGAATAGTTGCGTTTTTAGGGAAATAGGGATGGGAGTGGGGATTTTTTTTTAGGGTACGATTTGAAGGGGCTATGATTAAATATCTTGTGTACATGACATAACAGTCTATGGTAAAATGAAAATTCTCAAATGTGAGAAAGAAACATTGTTTTGATACTTTTACGTTTTAAAGAAGAGTTAAATTGTTAAAACTGTGCTGTTTTAGTCCATAGAATGTATCTTAAAAACAGACTAGTTTGTTACAAACGACCCACGAATGTCGTAAATAAAACTGTTTATATTTACGTTGTGCGAGTACAGTATTGTCTCTCAATTATGTTATATAAATATTGTAGAAATTTTTTTATTTCATAATGTTTTTAAAAAAACTTTAATGTAGTCGTTTTTTAATATAACATCGCATTAAAAAAACTTGTAATAAAGACTCATTAATGTGTGAAAGCTTTATTGCTGTATTATTTGAAAGTCTTTCTAAAAAGAGGCAATCTTTTTTGAATACTACCCGTTATCCGCCCACTTCGCTAGGTATTTCATGATAATGTATGATCAGATAGATATATACCACCTCTGACAATAAAATTCGGTGAATGAAGTCAGAACGGCCGATCTGGTAACACTGGCGAGACAAAACGCTGCACATGCATAGCGGCAGGTGTTGACCCTCTGCCCTCACCGTTGTTCAGTTGAGCATCGTTTGTGTCCTATGTAAGACTTGTTTTACAAATGCTTGTTCAGTGCGTTGTTTCTTAACTGAGAACAGGAAAATGAATGAACAAAAGATCAGTCTAAAGTTTTGTTTTTTAAGCTTGGCAAGACACCGAAAGAAACTTATGTGGTACTGGTAAGTGTTCATGAAGATCAAGCACTTTCCATGAAGTGCGCGTAAGAGTGGTTCGCCAGTTTTCAAAAAGGCCGGGAAAGTGTTTCCGACCAAACCCGTAGCGAAAGACCGGCGACCTCCGTCTGTGACGAAAACATTGAGAAAGTGAGGATATTAATCACGAAAGATCGTCGAATAACTGTGCACATAATAGCTGTACCCAGTATTTAGGGACGAGAAAAACGTGGGTAATACGTACGGTACGAACCCAGTACGCTACAAGGTTCATGGGTTTTTTGTTCACGACAATACTCACACAGCCAATATCGTCAAACAGTTCCTGAAAAAAAAAAAGGGTGGGTGGGGGTGCAAATTGAACATCCACCATACTCGCTAATCTTAATCCTCCAGACTTCTTCCTATTCCCACGACTCAAATTCACTTTGAAAGGAAAGAGATTTAGCGATATTCCTGACATCCAACGAAACGTGACGAGGCTTTTGAACTCCATCGCAAAAGAAGACCTCTTGCAAAGTTTCCAGATCAAGTATAACAGATCTCAGAGGTGCATAGTTATGAGAGGTGATTATTTTGACAGCACAGTAAGGTAACTTACTTTAATAATTCATTCATCTACGTTAATGTGACTGGACTATTCACCGAACTTTATTGTCAGGGTTGTATATGTATTAATGTTCTTTATATCTAAGTTCTAGCATGAAGCTTTCGATTGTTTTGGAAAACAGTGTTGTAGCCCCCGTAGGTTGAATTTAAAAGGACAGGACTTAAATTTCGAAAACGGAAGTATATTTATCTATAACGCCCTTTTAACTCCCCGCAAATCCTTTGGGAGTCTTTTTCGCAAAACTTGTTCTTAACTAAACTTCTAACTTTCTCTACTAAACTGAAGTCAGAAAATGAGATCTAGAATTTGTTGCCGAATCTGGAGATGGTATATAGAATTAATCGCCAAATCTGGATTATCCTGTCTCTTGATTATCCTGTTCAGGACAATGGAACAAAATTATGATATTATTGTATTGTCATCGGTCCTTGACAAGTGCGCGAAGTTTCGAATTAATCTGACCTTTTTAAAGTGGGTAAAGATTGAGTTCAAAGATGCCGTTACATGCAAGTGAAACTTATAAAAGCGTGTTAAAAATGGTAACATTTGTCTATAACCTCTCCCCAAAGCTCATTAAAAGTCGATTTCTGCAAAGCACAAAAATATTAATTTCTTGTTTAATCTGCTTTTCTTTAAACTTTTTAATTTATAGAATATCAGTTACCTCCACTTTTGAATATGATTGTACATAGCACGATCACAAAAAGCAACTTCGACTCTTCTCACATGGCATTAAGTTTTTCTACTATTTCATTTTCGATATTTATGAATGAAGGTATATATTTAATTGTTATATTGTACTCTTAAGCATGTTTACCCCGCAACAAAAAATATTTTTATTTGCTTGATGTGTAAAATATCATCAGACCCGTTCTTACCTATGCATCTGAAACTTGGACTAAACACAGACTGAACAGCTGGCCATCTTTGAGTGAAAAGTTCTAAGACACAGTGATTCTCAAACTTTTTTTGTTGGGGTAAACTATTAACAATTTCAAAATTTGGCGGTACACAGGCAATAAGATAAAATTAAAAGAATTTTACTTATCTGTAATACACTATGTAAAAAGAGTTTATGATAATAATTTTCAATGTTAAATAAAATAATATGAACGGTAAAGACAACAAAATGTTTATCGAGTAATTAATTACAAATTAATTACAAGAATACATTTAAGGCGAAATTCGAGCTTCATGATTTTTGTCAATTTCATTGATATTGGGTCGTAAAAATGATAATTTCGTCATCTACATTTAAAAGTTTTCATTTTTCTTTTATTTTTATATTTGTTAATGTTGAAAATCCGAATTTAATAAATAGGATGTAAAAAATTGTAACTATATTTTAAAAGCTTTTTTGACTATTATGAGATAATCGCGTCTAATTTTAATTCAAAATGAATTAACTGACTCTTACGAATGTTTCAAAGTTATATCTAGATTATAACACAGCGAAATATTAGTTTTTCCTCTTTATTCAAAGTTAATTCCTATACAGATGTATTCGTTATCACAAATGGATTACGAATTAATTACAATCAAAAATTTTTATACCTAAATTTGGGAGAAGTAATGAATAACTTACTTCTCTAATGCAGACAAATTGTCAATAAAAATTTGATGAATAGTTATTTCTTTAAAATGGCCGAATAATTAGGTTCCGGATTTTTTTCAAATTCTTTTTTCTCAGAGTGAAATTCATAATTTAAAAAAAAAAAACTGGTGGCAAACAAAAGCTCCACGGCGCAGTGGTTGAGAATCACTGTTCTAAGATAAATCTTTAGTGCTGTGAATGAGAATGGATTGTGGAGACAAAGACATAATTTTGAATTACAGTCGAGCCTCTATAAAACGAACCTCTATATTGCGAATTTTTCTATATAGCGAACTTTTTCCTAGAACCTTGAACATTTCACGATTTTCTTCGTAAAATAACCTCTCTATAGCGAAGTGCATTTTCTACATAACGAACCTTTTCTTTTGTGCTTCAATTTTTGCTCTCCCTTTTTTTTAAAGTATTCCTGAAAAAATTTCAAGTTATTCTCTCTTTAACGCACTTTATGGTGGTCATAAATCTTGAACGAGTTTTATTAGATCCTAACTCGCCGAGAGAAATAGAATGCTGGACGTTTCATCCTAGAAGTGCAACCTGTAACCCCAATTGCCCAGTTCACTAGAAACATCTTCGGTATCCTCATTCGCCTTCAGTGGAGTTTTCCCGTGTCCCCGTGTTCTACTTATAAAATAATGTATGCTTTAGATTATAAAATGTGTTCTTAAAATTCATTAATTTTAGTATAAAATTATTTGCTTAATATTGAAAATACAGTGAATTCTTCGACATTCTTTTTTCTTGTTTTCCTTGCAGTTTTTCTTTATTTCTTTCGTTTTTGATGGGTAAGATATATAAAATAAACATATGTTGATTTTAAAAAAGGTGTGAATAATTGATTTTTTAATATATATGTTTTCATACATTTAAAAATTGTTTTATGTGTGGTTTATAAAGTATATTAAAAGATGAACCTCTATATAATGATTTTTACATATAATGAACTTTTTCCGGGATTTAGCGACTTCGTTATATAGAGGTCCGACTGTATATAAGCTACTTAAGGAAGCATAGGTCATTAAGTCCATCAAGAGGGGTCGTTTGAGGTTTTGGGGCCACATCTGCCGTAAGGACCCCTCATCCTTGACGTTCAGAATTTTCAGTTATAAACCTATTGGAACTAGAACTAAGATTAGCCCCAAATTGAGATGGGCTGGTTGTGTGGAGGACGACTTTAAAGTTTTAACAGTAACTGATGGGTTGATTGATTGATTGATTGATTGATTGATTGAATATTAACGTCGCACTGTTCAGCTACACGAGGGCTTTTGGCGACGGACCACGTAATTTTGAACCATGGTCAAGTGACGTGGACGACACCTGAGCTGGCACCCCCTCTCCTAACTACCACACCACACCAACGGGAGGACAGTAACTGATGGGAGAACTGTTGCTAAGCGGAGATCGGAATGGAAGGGGGCTCTTGAAAAGACCTTGGCCCACCCAAAAGCTGTTGTATCAATAAAAGAAGATGTGGAAATCTATTATCACAATTATTTGTATTCTTTTATAACTGTTCATATCTTAGTTTATTTTCCCCGTTTCTACCTACGATGAAATGAATTAGGTGATCGAGGAGATGAAAACTCGTCATTTTCGGTCTACATTCAGCAATTGCATTGCATCCCTAAACTTTTAAAACATTTAATAAATAAAAGTTTTGGGGATTTTGTTCTAATCTGATGCCTTTGAATCAATAGTGGACATAACTTTTCGAAGACTTTCGTTTATTTTCAAAAAATCTTAAACTTTACAAATAGGGTTGACAAAATTACGATTTAAGAAAAACTCACATCTCTAGCTCAGGCGAAGTATACTAAAAAGAATGATGAGCATTTAATAGAAAAGTACAAATTTTATTTTAATACTTAAAGTTTAAGAACAGTTTGTAACAGTATTTAACACTAGAAAATGCTGTTAGATTCGAACAGGAACCAAAAATGAACTAAAGCCTAGGGCTTTCTATTCGATAGTGAAGACAAATAGGATATTAGCTCTGTTGCCACTGTTCTATTTGAAAAATTATTTACATTTGGCGAAGACAACCGTAAGTGCACTTCCAAAGCGAGCAAAAGTAGACAGTCTGGAAAAAAAAGTTTCTTTGAACTGTGCATTTGAATGAAATCGTATTGCCATGAAAAATAACTTCTTTCAAGACTTTTGGAACACCTCTCAAATCGATCGCGTAACATTGACTCGACGCACGTTCCCAAGTCTAGTCCTTTTTCAAAAATGCGGAAAACTCGACGGTGAATACATCTCTTCAAACCGGAAATTTTTTCTCTCTCTTTTTGAAGAAAAGATCATCTCTAGAACCAAAGATATTTCTCATTGAAAAGGAAGTATTTTTCAAAAGAAAATGTCAACTCAAGTGGAATGTAAAATGTCTTTTGGGTTTTTTCGCTTAAAGTTTTTATTTCTATCATGGGATAAGATTTTCGAAAAGAATGAAAAGTTGGTTGTGGAAATAGCAAGGAAAAATATGAAGATGTAATGCTTTATTCTTATCGCTAAGACTTTTGAAACCATGTTATTTTAAGTGTGTGGAAGTAAAGGTTTACTTTTCCATTATTAAGGAATTTCATAAGGATTCAGGACATATTTTTGCACTGTCATTCAATTTACTCTTGACTCGACGCCTTTCTTATTTTATCCAGTTCAAAGAAGTATTCTGCGTACCTTTGGATTATTCAATAAAGTGTCACCATTCGTGTTTTAAAGCTCATTGGATTTCGTAACTACTATGTAATCCCCGGGCCGTTATAAAACTGTGATTTCATCCTCTTATTTTATCCTTTTTTTTAATATCTATTTTAAGTATTTTGCCTTACAATTCAGGGAATAAAAAGTAAAATAAAAGGACTGTATTATATTATTGTTAACGTTATTTTTTATATGTTACTTGCTGTTAATAATTTTGTTACAAAAACTTTTATTTTTACATAAAAGCTGAATAAAACAACTGCAACAGGGATTATAAAAACGAAGGAGGTGAGAAAAGCTTTCAAATACTGATTAAAAAATGCTAACTTTTCCTAAGGTGGTTGAATGCGTTCGGAACCATAATTTTTAAAAAGCGAAAAAATTAATTTTATTTCATATTTAGTGTCGTTTGAATTAGAATATATGTATAAAATTGTTTCAAGAGTACTTTTACTACAAAAAATTATTTAAATGCAATTCTTTAGCAAAAAATGAAGAAAGACTGGCATATGTTTAAAATATTCTTCAATTGTAAGAAAAGGCTTCTATAATAATAAAATTTTACCTATATACTGCTAAGACCTAATTACAGAGTCTGAGGGCCGTGGCTAGTAGTTAGAGCATCGGACTCCAGACCGGAAGGCATGGGTTCGATGCCCGATACCACCAAATACCCTCCGAGTACACACAAAGTACGTGCTCGTTAAATCAGGGGGTCTGAAAGTATTGTGGGCGGTCGCAGCTGAAACTACGAGTGCAGGGGGCTGGAGAATATTTTCCTCCCCTCCAGTTCCCTGCCTAAATTGTGGAGGTGGAGATCGGTGGTGTCACCATCTATCATAAAGAAATTCAACCTGTCTCACGGGCTCTGGCAACATTCATTCCTTCCCTTCGGGAATTTCATCGAGCTAAATCGTACTGTCACCTGTATGGTACTGAAGGCTAAGGCCAACGACAGGCGTACATGTAGCCCCTTGCCATGATGAATTTCGTGGACCTCGATCTGACTACGTCAGACAGGTGGCATTAGAAACAACAACAACAGAGCCTAAACTAAATATTTTGAAATTTTTTTATTTTAGAATTACGGTAAATTGAAAATTTGTAAAAAGATCTCTTTTCTATTAACCCTTTATGTACCACATTATGATTTACTGCAGTTTTTTTTCATGCAATATTTTTTTTGGATCACTACATTGAAAATTGAGGAATATACATAAACAAAATACTCAACTTTGGAAAATTTAATCCGTTAGAGCAAATTTAAATTTAAATTTAAAAAGATTTTCCCATTGTAAAATTAATTATTTACACTGTTCACTTAAAATAAAAAGTCAAATCGTTTTCTAAGGTCCTCATTAACATACAAAAAAAAAAAGTAAGACACCTAAATTTTGATACGAACTATTTTTTCGGGACAAAAATGATAATCTTTACAATCCGCTGAAAACGCCGTCAGCTGAAACACAATTTCTGCTATAAAACTATTCCCCTTTCCCCCGTAAAATACTCATCATAGAACCCAGGGCTCCCCTATATCTTGGAAGAGTAGATTTAAAAGATTATTCCTGCTAAGCATTGTGTCAGAATTTTCGTAAAATTGGTTATTCTATGTTATTTTAAAGTGAGTGGTACTTATAAGTACCGTCGGTACAAAAAAGAGATATAATGAAATATGAATAAATCAACTTAAAACTTACATGTTTCAAAAACCTTCGTTCAGTGTTTCTCAACGTAGGGCCTACACCCCACAAGGAGGGAGGGCAATGAGAAAAGGTACTCATGTAGAAAGTAAATGATCTATTTATTAGTAATATAGCCAATTATAAAAAATTGAACTCAAATTTTGATAAAATGTGAAGTAATTGATACAGCTTAAACATTACTGTTAATCATCTAAAAATTGTGTCAGCTGATTTAAACAAAAGTCTTTCTGATTTACAAAAATAATCAATTTCCCAACTTGAATGGTGCAGCCAATGTTTTAGTAGATTTCTCTGATATTTCAGATTTACAGTATCAAGAAGAACTCTCAAAATACAAAGTGAAAGAAAATACAAAAGAAATCAAAAATACAAATTTCTCAAAATCAAAGATTATTTAAAATAAAAGGAGTGATGCCATAACTTTGTGAAGAAACTGAAATCAAATATTGAAATGCAACACAAATAAGCAAGAGGGCTGTTGTTACAATTTCCATCTTCATATTTAACTGAATGTGGATTGAGTGCCAAGGAATAGGGTGGATATAACAAAACGAGGAGACTTGAGACTAAAAGTTAACTAAATTGGAACCCGGCATAAAATCTCTTTGCACCAAACATAAACCATAAGGATATCACTATTTTTTTAAATTTTTATTTAAGTTTTTCATTGTAAGAAATAAGAATTTTTAAAAGACTTTTGGGGGTACAGTAATAAAAAAGGTTGGAACATTATTTAAGTTCAACCCATATTATAAATACCGTTGTGTTGTTGTTCCCATCACCTGTCTGACATAGTCAGATCGAGGCCCAAATTCATCGTGCAATGGCAAAGTACGCCTGTCGTTGGCTTAGCCTTTGCACCAACAGGTGACAGAAAGGTTTAGCTCGGGAAAAATTACCGAAGGGACAATAGATAGCGACACCCTATCTCCCCCTTTCCTCAATTTAGGCATGGAACTGAGATTGGGGATATCTTCCAGTTCCGCACTCGTGATTCAGCCCACAGGATTTTCAGACCCACTGATTTAACAGTACGGTACCCACTGTACTGGGATATTTTTTGTACCATGAACCAGGCCTTCGGTCCGGAGTCAGTGCTTAACCCAAAGGTACCCACGGCCCTGGTATCCTAGCTATGTATAGGCAAAATATTATTAAAATAGAAGCATTTTTCATAATAGGAGATTTCTAGAATATGTCCTTGTTTCTTTTTATGCCATAAAATTGCATTTCAATATTTTTTCTTGTAATAATATTATTAAAACAATTTTATATATATATTCTAATTCAAGCGACGAAAGAGGCCCTCAGGAAGTTATTGAAAATCAATGAGAATAAGACTAAGTACATGCCTTGCACTAAATCATGTTTTAACAATTCCTATTTTAAAATTGAAGAGTATAGTTTTGAAGTTGTTGACAGCTTCACTTATTTAGGTTCGGAAATTAACAATAGAAACGATTGTACTACTGAAATCCAAAAGAGAAATACTATTTAATAAGATGTCTTTAATGGAATACGAAAATATGAAATCAAATTTAATCAAAAGGAAAAACAAAGGTTCTATTGTATAAAACTCTTTAAGATCAGTATTAACTTATGCATGTGAAACTGGTCCATGTCTCGAACAGATGAGAACATGATAAATATCTACGAAAGGAAGATTTTAATATTCGTTTTTGGAGGAATTCAGGAAAATGGAACGTGGCGAAGAAGATCACATTTAGAGCTGTATCAATCATATAAGAAATCTGACATTGTTAACTTCATCAAAATACGAAGAATTAAATGGGAAGTTCACGTTATCAGAATGAACGAAAACCACACCTCTAAAAAAGTCTTCAATGCCCAACCAATTAGCACACGGTAAAAAGGTAGGCCAAATCTAAGATGGATTGACGCCCTAGAAAAAAAGATCTCCTAGTTTTAAGAACTAGGAATTGGAGAATACTAGCAGGAAGAAGGCTGGCCTGGAAAAGGCTTCTTGAGAAGGCCAAGGCTCCCTCTGGGCTGTCGTGCCACTGAGGAAGGAAGGAAGAATTCAAGCGACACTAAATATCAAAAAATTATTCATTTATACGCATTTTCAAAATCACAGTTCCGATATATTAATTCCCCTTAAATGACATTTTATGTCTATTTTATAAAATATGTTATATTGTTGAGGATTTCCATTAAATTTGATTTCCCTGTAGGAGGTCGTGATTTTTTGCAAACGACTGTTTTCTTACGTTTGAACTTGAGACTTCAGAGACAGTTAAGAATTTTATGTGGAATAATTTCATCTTTTCTCTTTATAATTCCAAGAGACATTTAGATCTTCAGTTCACCCAAATCCTTTTTAATTTTTAATTTTCGTTAATGAATCGTCATAAACGGGAAGCCTATCTTTTAATCTTTTGTTTCGTTAATATTGTTATTTCAGTTTTTTGGCACAATAATTCTTGGAAGGAATTGTAACTAAAATGACCCTATTATCATTCTGTATGGGACACACAGGAAAACAATACTTCTGCCAGAAAAGAAGAGTGCCAATAACGGTTTTGCAAAACTGCCAAAGAAACTTTATTCCAAGTTCTTTTTGGATCTTAATTGCTTAATTAACCCAAATAACGCTTTTAACAAAATTTTTGATATATTTGTACTTATTCTCTTACAATTTCAGCGAACTTGTCCATTTCAAGTTCTGGTTTTATTTCCTGTGAAAACTTTTTCGCATCACAACTTTTTCTCCTTATTATTAAACACACACACACAGTGCCTTATATGTTTTCTTTGTGTTTACTAACCGTTATCTAACCGCTACGCTTGGTATTGCATGATATTTGTATGCCTGTATACTGTCTTTAAGTTATTGATATTTATGTTCAAGCACTAAGCGTTTCGATTGCATTGAAAAACATTCATATCACCCTCGCCTTTGATTTAAAAAGAATTGCACTTGAATTTCTAGAGCGGTGACTCCCCTCGAGTCGCAATCTATAAAACCTAGTTTTAGCGGATCTATATTCAATAAAATAAACGTACTTGCCAAATTTCAAGTTTGTAGGTCTGTAAGTTCAAATGCGGAATTTTTTTATTTATACGTCTCCATAACCCCCTTTGCAAATTGATTTCCACTAAATCCTTTCTTAGAGGATTTATTCTAAGCAAAAGAAACTTGCTTACTAAATTTCAAGTCTTAGCTCTAATAGTTGAAAAACGGGAATTTCCTTCCCACCCCCTAACTTTCCTAGGAATTTTGTGGATTCCTAGGGATTCTTCCTAGTGGATTTCTGTAAAATCCGTTCTTGGCGTATTTCTACTAAACAAAAGAAACTTGCTTACCAAATTTCGTCTGTGGGTCTAAAAATTTGGAAGATCTTGTGATGAGTGATTCGTTTTCTCCCCCCCAAATACCTCTCTCAATATATATATTCTATATTGATAGACTGGCTGGTATACCCGTTCTTCGTACGGTGAATTTAAAAATTAAACAATACAGACTGAAGGATAAAGAAGTTTTCAATGAGTTAATTTTACGTGAATTGTAAATTAAACAAAAAAAAGCTTTTTGCATATCTCAGCTGGAAAAAAAAACATGTTCGCTAAATTTTAAGTCTTTAGATATAATAGCTGAACTTTTTTATTATTATTTATGACGCCCCGTAACTTTCTTGTGGGTCGATTTTTTAAAACACCTACCTGCTCAGCAAAAGTAACACATTGTTACAAATTTTGTGTAATAAACACTTAAATAGTGTAAATAATTTGTATCTGGATGTATAATACGTTAATATTACTTTCTGATGCATTTATTTTATGATAAATAGCTGTTACCCGCGACTTCGTCCACGTGGAATTTAACAAAAAAGTGTTCATTCACTTCGCACGGTTAACGAAAACTTAATAATTATGTATTCTACGTAAAGAAATACCTATGCTATAAGTATAATGTCATTCTTCTACTTTGTGAATCTATGTTTCTTTTTTGTTTTATTTATTTTTTTCCCTTTGTTTTTTGTTGAGGGTGAAACGGACGCATGACCTTTGACACTGTCGATGGGGTGAGGACTAAAATCATTAGGATCAAAATAGGTCTAAGTAGCAGTAGGGTGAAACGCGAACACAAAGAAAACCGCAAGGAAAGGGGTGAAAGGGACGCATGACCTTTGACAATGCAGTTAAGAACTGTAAAATCATTAGGATCAAAGGGCATGAACAAGAAATGTCGCGAGTGGCAGCAACGTATTCAAACAAAATGTTTGATATAACTGCTAGAAATCGTTAAGACAGAAGGCTCGTGAAATAAAATAGTCCCTATTAAATAAAAAAGTCAGTATTGAATAAAAATAATCCCTATTAGAAATAAATAATCCCTATTTGTGTGTATGTGTGTGTGTGAATCGGATATTGCTCACTATTTCATTGATTTTAATTTTATTTTCTCGGAACCCTATTTTTTTTCTAAAATAAAAATGAAAGTTACTTCATGACTTGTATCTGCCGTAAAAGTTCCGTCAAATTGGCCCAGCCGTTTCAGAATTAGCCAAAACAAACGAAACAAAAAAAAAAAAACGATTTTCTATAAAATTTACCTATATACTTTTAAATGTATTTAGTAAAAAGCTGTTAATTTCAAATTACAAACAGACACTTCATTTTTATTTATATGTGTAGATAGATACAGATATATTCACTTAACCTCTCGATAAATAATAGATTCCATTAGAAATATTTAATTCGATGAGTTAATGCATAATACATTGTTAATCTTAATCTCACGCTTAATAATGGTTCTATAAAATAAAATTAAAAAAAAAAAAAGGCTAAAAATAACATTTTCCCCACACACACAAAAATTTTTTTTTTTTTTTTTTGAATTTGCATGCGAGTGATTAGAAGTAGGATATATCAGTTCGGAATATGCTTCAATATAGGGGTTTACTTTCCCAAAAAAGTAGTACGGTAAAAGATTTTCAAAAAAGTTTAAAAAGAGTTTTTAAAAAGATTTCTTGAAATACCTTCCCTTTTTATTCGAATCTAAAGCTACTATATATTTTTATCGGCCACTTTCTTTCCGAAGATCTACAGCAGCAGCACTTTCAAAATGTCGTTTCACAATGAAATTTTACCGTGAACTCTTCCGAAATTTTTAGCACTATGTCTGAAATGGCGGTGCGGGCTTTTTATGAGAGTGACTATGAGTTCAATAAAAGGTGTATTCCTCTATTCTTTTCAAAGCACCTCAATAGTTTGAAAAGATTGAAAAAAAGCCTCTGTGAAAAAAAAAAAATATCTTGCAATAGATAATTCATACACTAAAATTATTTAGATCAGACAGAGCTGCTTACTTAATTGCTCATCACACTTTTTCTCTTGTTGTAGGTAATCCTTATCAATATTGCAATCTAAGATAAAAATTTTTTCTACAATACAGGTTATACGCAAGTACAGAAATATTACTTGTAAAAAAAGGTAATTCTAAACACAAAATGACACAAAATCTTGTTTAATTTGTATAATTCCAACCACAAACACAGAAATGCCTTTTCCGAATCAGGATATTTCCAGAATATTTGAGCTTATAGACTTACAGTTAATCTGTACTGTAAAACTCGTTCATGTTGGAACATAAATCCAACTTTGTTCAAATACAAACACCCAGGGAGGGTTAAATCGCGAATTCAATTCTGATTTCACAGAAGTTAATAAAATAAAATAAGTTGGACTTCTATAATCTTATGGCAAATTTGAACTTCTCTGCCGAAATGGTATTGTGGCCGAAAAGATAAATTGTAGGCCCAAGAGATAATACTCTTCATTAATATCACATGAGAAGGATTACCTTGGCGAAACATTTGGTTGCCAAATACCACCTTGGACAAATTTGGTGATAAAACTATAAGTTCCTATAAAAATTCAGAAGACTTTTAGTGACTGTTTGATAAGAAAGCTTTAGAATATATCCTTAAATATTCTTCTCGGTCAAATAAGGGACGAAGCATTATAAATCAATATTTTACTGCGACTGTTATTTTATTCTTGCATTTAAATTGGATGAAGATTTAATTGTTGGGTTCCATATTTGTGTGATTTTTTAATCTTTGCTAATATAGATTTATATGTATGTTATTTGTATCTTGCTACAAAGAAATATCAATTGCAATCATTAAAAAATTCCAAAATAAATAACTATTAACACCACTTCCTGCTTATTGTATGAACCTTTCCTTCATTAGAAGAGTGCGAGTTTTATTAAAAGTCGTAACATAAAAGCTAAAGCGGCTATTGGACCTGATAAATTCGCACCATTGTAACGGGTCTATTCGCTTTCTTCCAGGGGTTGCGGTAGCCCAGTGGTCAAGGTATCGGATCATGGCAGGCACATCATGAGTTCGAGTCCAGTACCACTAAAGACCCACCGTTTGGGGGTGAGTTTAAAACTGTCGAGAGTCAAAACCCTCCTCCCGTTGGTGTGGGGGTAGTTAGGGGAGGGGTTTTCTAGCTCGGGTGTCGTTCTCGTCCTTGACCATGGTTCAAAAAATTTCGAGGTCCACGCCAAAAGCAGTGGACGTTAATATTCTTTACTCACCCCACGTATTCTTTTTTACTTAAAAAATCCTTTCGGGGAATAATGGGTCTTTTAAAAATTATTCTTTTTAAAAATTCCGCTGAAAAAGAAAACCCTAATTTTATTTCAAATTTAAGGCGTGTATTTAAAAATTAATTCTCGTTCGAAAGGTGGGGGGTTAGGCTAAGCGGATAAACAGCTGGGGATCAACGTAAAAAAGGTAAAATTCTTTTGCAAAATTAGTCGATTAATATTAAGATTGACGATTTGGTCAATTAGTTGTTAAATTGGATTAGGGTCGGTTTGAATGAGATTAACTTAGAAATTATCTTCAAATATTAGAAGGCGTATTGCCTGGACGAGCCAAGAGTAAGTGATCTGTTTCATAATTAAATCTTCCAGTATCTCATCTATCTCGCTATTGCTCACATATTTATCAATCAGTGCATTTCTAAACTTGGGTTGTTGAAATTGTGTTGGTGTTGAGAATTGTTAACAAATTGAGTTTGTATTGACTATGGCTAATCTTCCTTCTGACCCTCTTACACTAATGGATGGGTTCGCCCATCCATTACACCATGGTCAAGTAATGAAAACGACACCTGAGCTGGCACCCCCTCTCCTAACTTCCCCACCACACCACACCACAAGGAGGATAATTTGACCTCGACATATTTAACGTGCATCGGCCCCCTGTGCATGGTGGGGTTTTCCGCGGTACTAGGCTCAAATTCATGACACAGCAGCCAGGAGTCCATGACCTTGACCACTATACCGCGGCTACTCCTGTATCTGAAAGACGATCTGTTCTGCTTTGCACGCTATGATATACTCTTTTTTATGTATTAGATTGCATTATATACATCTTTGTGACCCTATCTGAGTGCTGTTTCCTTTTAAAAGAAAGTCTACTGCAACAAAGGGAACATTCTAGAATAAATTGTGATTTATTCCTAAAGACCTTCCCTGTTAATTGCGCAGACTTTTAAGGCATTTGAAAGACGATCAACCCCAAACCAATACATTAAATCGAACTGAATCTCAAAGTATTCCAATGTGAAAGTTTGTAAATGAGGTACTGGTTCATATACCATCCACATCACTTAAATGTAGCTCGATATTTCTAAGTAACCATTACATGCTTTAGTGAGATAGATGTCAGCTAAGAACAAATACAGACAACTCCACTGGAAATATCAGCGAGGAGCATTGAATTAATAATTGATCACCGCTTTCAGCTCCCTCCATTGAGTATCTGCGGCTCGGATAATCTTTCTTTTCTTTTGAGGCTCTCATCTGAGATCTCACTAGGATATCCTACTTCAATAAAAGGCTCAGTGCAGCTTATACTAAATCCATCTATCAGGATTTGATTGCCTTCTAGTTTCGATTCTGTTCGAACAATTTGATTTTTTTTTAAAAAAGTTTGATTCCCGTTCTGTAATTGTTCATATGGTTGACCATAGAAATAATCGGATTAATTTTATGTAACGAGGAAGAGACAGTATGTTCGTATTTAGGATGACCATTGCGCTTGTATTTAGAAAAGTGGCAATTAGAGAGAGAGAGAGAGCATTGTAGAGCTTTATCCAACAAATGTCATCAGAGAGAGTGGCAGTTCAAAAATAGGATTCATATATCTTTTATAGAATTTCATCACGTGATATTTAAAACTAAGGGGACATTAAAACAAGCAAACTGAACATTTCTTCGAGTGGGCATTTTGCGTGATTACTTATTAATGTCAAATATGAAGTTACAACAGAGCTATTGGCGAAGAAACTCCTACATTTGGATCACGATCAAGTGGCGAGGATGACACCTGAGCTAGCATCACATTCTCCAAACTTCCACACCGTGGCAATTTGAGACCTGAACTCTTTATCTACCGACGGTACTTATGAGTACCACTCACTTTAAAATGACATAGAATAACCATTTTTACGAATACTCTGACGATACTTAGCAGGAATATTCCTTTAAAAATCTACTCTTCCAAGATATATGGCAGCACGGGTTCTATGAGGAGTATTTTAGCGGGAAGGCGAATAGTTTTATAGCAGAAAGTGCATTTTCGGCTGAAGGCATTTTCACCGAATTGCGAAGATTGTCATTTTTGTTCCGAAAAAATAGTTAATGTCAAAAGGTAATTGTCTTATTTTCTTTTGTATGTTAATGAAGACCTTAGAAAACAATTCGTCTATTTATTTTAAGTGAACAGTGTATATAATTAATTTTACAGTTGAATATCTTTACTTAATTAATTAGTTCTAACGGATCAAATTTCCAAAAGTTAAGTATTTTTTATGAATATCCCTTAATTTTCAACGTAGTAATTCAAACAAATATTGCATGAAATAAACTACAGTAAATCATAATGCGCTAGATGAAGGGTTAAGCCTCAACAGATTTAATGCATATTAGCCTCTCTACATAGTGGAACTTCTCTGGCCCAGGACTCAAACTCATGACTCGACAGAAATTACGCCAGCCACTTCGGTACCCAGACGACTTGGCTACCGCAGTCATCGGGGTATTTTGAAGCATCTCTTTTTGAATTCCTTTATGTATAAGATTCTACAGCCACCCACATCCGATATAGTAATTAGTGACGCTGACTGATGTGCCGTTGATCCTGGGTTCGAATTCCGGAGAAGACATGAATGTTTATAAATGTGCAGTGCCTTTGCGGCATGGGGGTACTCTAAATCAGTGATCCGCAACCCCCGGTTCTGTAGATCAAATGGTGCCGGGAAGCCTAAAGAACATTAAACTATTGCCATTTTATTTAAAGTGATGCATTTCTCTCGGATTTGCGCAACTTTTCACGGAAATCACTTTATATTCCACGTTAAATCACTTTTATTCATTTTTGGTGTAACTATATTTTAATCTTAAGGCATACTTAAATGTAATTAAATTAAAATTGTTAAATCAAACAATCTAAAATATAAACTATCAACGTGCCCCACCCTCAGCGGACCGTGGTAAAATCATCAAACGTTGACCGGTCCGCAGCGATAAAAAGGTTGCGGAGTACTGCTCTAAATGGCCGTCTAGCCACAAGTCCTCTCTTCCGAGTTGGTAGAAGGGGAAGAGAGGTGGGAGGCCTTTACCTCCCTTAGGGTGTTCTCCCTCAAAATTGAGGTGGAATCAAGCCAAATCATACATTCACTTGCATGATGCTCAAAGCTACGGCTAACGACAGTCGTACATTTAGCCCTTGACCGCGATGAATTTCGTGGGTCTAAATCTGACACCGTCAGTCTAGTGGTATTAGCAACAATAGTAACAACATAGGATTCTACTCGTTTATTAAACCCCATTTCCTTTTTTTTTCTTGTCTAAGATGTTGTATAATATAGAATAACAAAGCTGCTGTGCTGACACTTTATTCATGAATATCATATGGCGTTATACTTTTAAAATGAAGCCCTTGCAAGTGAAAAATCTTATCAGGGCAATAGGATTATCATATTTTTCTAAGGATTAAATGGTTTCAAATTTTATATCATTACTTATTTGAAAATTTTTAATCGAAATAATCGAAATAACACGTATAAATATGCCATTTCAAGCTTAATTTACTACATTTATGTAACGTAAGCTAAATGTAATTGCAAAATACTTCAGCACTAATTACCTTCCGTCTTATAAAATGTTTACAAAGTTAATCTTTCCAACTAACGCGAAAAGATTAATCATAACATATTTATTTAGTATGTAACTGTATAACGAAATAGTACGTGGGAATTTAAGATCACTATTTCGCATTTGCGTTCCTTTTATAAATCCTCAAATATACAAAATAATTTACATTTCCTCTATGTTTTCTTAAACATTCCTGCAATTAATTGAATTGATTACAAAGATATTTAATTCGAGCCACAATCCCACCCGCTTTTCTAATCGATAAACACTTCTTTATCTTTTCCGCGCCATCCATTCTCAGATTTCGGATTTACATAAGCCCCATCGCACACCAATTCACTAAGCAATGAATAATAACCATTGTCATAGTGATGGATCGCTGTTGTAAGCAATTGCCTCGCACGCGACTTATCAAGTTAGCACATGAAATGATTCAAGAATTCGTCGCGTCAACACTTATTTATTCCAATCTATAACATTAGCGGATTTTTTTTAAGGATGACAAATGCTTGCGAAAGGTTAAATTGATATATAAGGCTCTCACAAAACTACATGATAAAATAAGAGAAAGTTAAGAAAGATTAAAGGAAAATGTAATAAATTGAATTTAAATGACATAAAAATGATGTGTTTCTCAGGATATTGCGACATAAGGTTAAAATGTCGAGTACATGACAGATTGTGTATTATTTATGTGAACTTTTCGAACATTAAATACCTTTTTTAAAACTTCATTTACATTTACAAACTGTCCTTATTGTATTCAAAAGTGTAGGTAAGACCGGGACAAGAAGAAGGGCGGAGCAAGATAACGAATGTCTTAATTTTTAGTTAGCTAGTTAGCAGGATCAACGGAACACTACTGGCTCTACTATTGGCCGTTCGTTAAACAATAGTATAGAGAAGCTGAAATCGCCATTTTAGTGTTAATAGTGAAGCTTTGATTGTTTACCGCTGCCCCGATATAACTTTTATGCATGTGCAAATAAGCTCTGCTACAGATACAGGCAAGATATATAATTTATCTTTCAGATTTAAGAGTAATTTAGTTTAAATACTACATATACTAAATAAGTGTAAAGTGTTTCAAATATAATCATAATTTTAAAAATTATAAGCATTTGAAAATAAGAAACATTTATGTAAGAAATATTAACTAAGTTTTGCGTTGCGTATGATAATTTTTCTAAAATAGTAGCAGGACCATGGGTAGCCTAGTGGTTAGAGCATCGGACTCCAGACCGGAAGTCCTGAGTTCGATGCCCGATGCCACCAAATACCCTCCGAGTACACACGGAGTACGTGCTCGTGAAATCGGTGGGTCCGAAAGTCTTGTGGGCGGTCGCAATTGAAACCACGAGTGCAGGGGGCTGGAGAATATTTCCCTCCCCTCCAGTTCGGTGCCTAAATTGTGGAGGTGGAGATCGGTGGTGTCGCCATCTATAGTTAAGAAGTCCAACATGTCTCACAGTCTCTGGCAACATTCACTCCTTCCCTTCGGGAATTTTATCGAGCTAAATCGTACTGTCACCTGTATGGTACTGAAGGCTAAGGCCAACGACAGGCGTACATCTAGCCCCTTTCCATGATGAATTTCGTAGGCCTCGATCTAACTACCTCAGACAAGTGGCATTAGAAACAACAACAGGATATTTAAGGGAAATGCGCGTGAAAACCAACTACAACTTTATTTTGTTATGGTAAAAATAATCTCTTAAATAAATTCATTTTTTTTTTCGTACTGAAATGCATTTCCAATAGGCAATAGTTGTTTTTATCTTAAATAGGATAATTAACTGAATGATTTAAATAAATCACGTTCTCTTAATGATAAAAAAATGTACTTTGGAATTCTATAATATTATTAATTGACAGGATCTAAGAAAATCAAGCCATTACTTTACTAGAAGAATTCTTTGAAAAGAGAAGTAATTTTTTCTTGAGAAAAAAAACTTGTCGGGAATGTTAGTTGTTTAATCTTAATTAAGCTAGTTAATTGAGTTTTTTTTTTCTGTATTCAAACACAGACTATTTCTGAGAGAGAGAGAAGCCGCCTTGCTTTTGTATAAATTTCATTGGAGAACAATTAATCCTGAGGCAAAAAAGCATGCTAACCGCGTAATCAAAAAAATATTATCTTGATTTAAGACTAGTTCAAGGTAAAATCGTGTTTGATCAGTGGTTTAATCATCAAATGTGCGATTTTCGTGTATTTTAATTTGTTTTTGACGGCACGCATATTATTCATTTATTAGAACCATAATTTATCTTCAGTTTTCGGTTCGTCAATTTCTTTTAGTTCGTGTTTATCGCATGGGAGTTTAATGAGAAAATAAGCCCATTACACTGATCCCCTTTGGGGAGAAACTTTCTCTCCAGCAGAGGTGAAAGAAGGAAGTTTGAGACAGAAATTCTCATTTGTGGAGGCGCGTTCGCTTTATCCACCCCCATAATGATAATTTAAACTTTGACATACATTTTTCCTCCCATTCGTTAAAATAACAAAAAAGTATCAATGCATTTTGAAGTAATTTGAGATAATGATACACCTTTAGGTCGTTAAAATTACTATTCGGTGACAATGATGTCTTTGTTGTCAAGTTTTAAAGACGAAGATAGTATTGTAAAAAAGGTTTCACTAGAGAGATATATAAATTTAAATTTCTCAAAGCTCCTTTGTATGAGGATTATTTTTAAGAATTTGTATTCTCTCTCGGGTTGTTTTTCTTAATTTGAAGTGAATTATTAAATCAGCAAAATAAAAATATTGTTAAAGCAGCGTTTCTCAAACTGTGGGCACGCCCCCTAGAGGGACGAGATGATTCTACGAGGGGGCGCGAGCATATTTAAAAGTCGAAAACAAAAGATTATTTTCAAAAATTATTAATTTACTGAAAATAAACAAGCAAAATACACTCTAACAAAATAAAAAATAAAATGCATATTTACACTGATATAATAAAATTATATACAATTAACACTTATCTTGATGATATATGTACTGCTTATAACTAATCCCTTAACTGCCAATTAAAAGTTACGTGATTAACTCCCCAATGACACCGTTTTCCACGTAGGCTTGTGCATAGAAAAGATCGGAAAGATGTATATATACGTCCAAGGCAATTGACGCCTTGGCTGAGTGAGACTTTTATATATGCCGGTCTAACTTAAGAGTTTTAAGTCGTATCGTAGCTTTAGTGTCAAATTGTATCAGTGAATAAAATATATTGTTATTGTATGGAGAGGCGATGAAAATTATGATTAATATTAGGTCGCAAATATTGAAACTTTGAGAAGCACTGTGTTAAAGTCATTATTTAAAATCTATTTCAAAGCTGTTTATTGTTATAAGTGAGTTTTGAGAAAGAAAAATAAACCTATTTCAACAGATGTAGAATAATTTGTATGAATTTATTAAAAAAACAACAACAATCAAACTTGGAATGAATGTGCTAATATTTCTATCATGTGGATTTCTTATAAACGCTTTATTATCGTTTAATATGCTTTTAATTTTAACAATTTTGAAAACAAGAACTGAATAAAACGGAATGTTATCTCTCTTTTTGAAGAGAAATGCATTTTATGTCTATATAGAATCATAAAATTATAATTCTCACTGTCGCTTGTAGTATCATTATTAATGCATTCTCTTTATTTATATCCCTCGTGGATGGATGATTCGAGGAAGACCCGCTTGCGTCATAGGTCTTAAAATTAGTGCATTTCTCTACTAATTTCTAGAAGAATCCACAGGGTCCCAAACTCGCCAACATGAACGCCAAGTCGCCAAAATGGTCGTCAAAGTCACCAAAGTGGTCACCAAAAATAACACCAATCTGGCTCTATCACCAAGATTTCGCCAAGTTCCCATTGAATCATCGTTATAACGTAAGGGACGGCGTTGCTTGTGAATATTACAATTTTAACGTAAATTAAATCTAATTTAGAGTAAGATATAAAGGCATTACACATCCAAATACAAATTATTTACACTATTTTACACAAATTCGTAGCAATGTAGTACTTTTAATAATTCTAAACTATGCAGAATTCTTCTAAATATATGTATATTACTTCTAAATACATGATAAGATTGACTCCCAAATAGTCATCATGCAAATGAAAAATATATTCCTTTGGTGAATATATTCAAGTGAATACGTTATAAGTGGTGAAAATGTATGAACTGTAAATATGGATGTATTGGATGTTGGTAATAATTACTGGACTATTGAGGGATAGTTTGTGGAACTATCAGTTTTGACAGTGCGGTAAAATTTCCAACAACTAATTCCATTCATTTGATGGCTATTTAATTTAAATAAAACGAATCAATCGCAAACTAAAATGGAAATTTCTGCATAATTAACGTTATTCCGAGCTTATATTATTGGAAAATCTTTATTCAGGCACCAACTCCTGGTTTAAATGGAATTGAAAATGCAAGAAAATATTCGGTGCAGAATACTTAATAGGAGCAATCGTTAGCATAAAATAGCCGTAGAATTTTAATATAGAATTAAGTACAGTAACGGCCATTCCGCTTATCGAAGAAGTATTTGAATAATGTTATGAATTCGATATTAAATGAAGTATTTGTTGACTGAAGTTATAGGCACAGTTTTGGTATAAATATTTATCTTAACTTTAAAGGTTTCTATATTAATTACTTTCACAAAAGAGAAGTAATAGAACATAATCATATTGTTTATTTTCTGATGAATGTATGTTTTTGCTGCAATTTATTTAGTTATTTTGTCTAAAAAAGTTGGCGATACATTTCGATTAGTTTTAAATGAGATATTTCGAAGAGTACTTTTTTTTGCTTGAGGCGTTTGAAAGTGAACAAGAAATATTATAGATAATCAACACATACTATAAAAGAAAGTGTACGATGTACGTTTTGCTAAAACTTAGAAACGAGCCCCTGTATGACCAAGGGGAAGTTAGTTATATGGTGTAGTAGCCTTCTATCCCTCATCCACATAAAAAAATGGGTTCCAGTTTTTACCTGAATTAATCCCGAAGGGACGTTACTAGAGTTTAAGGGGCATTATAGATAAATATTCCCATTTTTTTTAGCTATTAGACCAACAGACTTGAAATTTAGCAGCCGCGTTGCTTTCATGGAGTAGAGATCAGCTAACAATGGATTCAACGAAAATCGACCCCCAAGGGGCGTTGCGAGGGCTTAAGGGACGTTACAAATAAATATTCCTACATTTGAACTATTAGAGACTTGAAATTATGCAGGAATGTTCCTTTCATGTATTGTGCATTTTTGATTTATATTTGATTAATACCACACAAATAGCTATTGGCAACGGACCGCGTAATTTTAGTCAAGGGATGAGAACGACACTGAGCATGTATCCCACTCTCCTAACTTCCACACCGCAGAAATATAAGGGCTTTGAACCTCGCCAGATTGAGCGTGCATAAGCCCTTTTACATGTATGATCACAAACAGCAATAGAGTGTTGTGTTGTTGCTAATGCCACCTGTCTGACGTAGTCAGAACTAGGCCAACGAAATTCATCGTGGCAAGGGGCTAGAAGTACGCCTGTCGTTGGCTTAGGCCTTGAGCACCATACAAGTAACAGTACGAATTAGCTCGGCAAAATTCCCCGAAAGGACAATAGATGGCGACACCACCTATCTCCACCTCCACAATTTTGGCATGGAACTGAATAGGAGGGAAATATTCTCCAGTCCCCTACACTCGTGATTCAGCCCACAAGACTTTCGGACCCACTGATTTAACGAGCACGTACTCCGTGTGTACTCGGTAGGTGGCATCGAACCCAGGCCTTCCGGCCTGGAGTCCGATGCTCTAACCACTAGGCTATCCACGGCCTAGCAATAGAGTGGTCGTGGTAGCCTACGATCGTGGTCACAAACTAGTGACCGGGCATTGTTGAGTTGGTGATTTGCTGCATCATAGCAATTTCAAAAGTTTTTTAAGCGCACGTACATTTAGATACAAAATGTTCCGCGTTGAAAAGATATATCATATGTATTTTGAATACAAACCTATCCGTAAGAGAGTTTTTTTCAACAAATTTACCCGAAATTCGGATTGAAGGAGAAATAAATTATAGTTTAAAAAAAAACTAAAAAACACTTTTTTATAGTGAATCGAACTAAAAAGTAAAGAAATAATTCTTAATATAAGAATAAAAAGATTAACGAAAAAATTAATGCCATTGGGGTAAAAGCGTGGTGTGCTCGTTATCAATTGTTATAATTTCTTACTAATTCTATTTCAAAATGCTGAGTTAGTGTAAAAATTTAGTACAAAGCACACCATACGCTTTTACCACAATGACATTAATTTTCTTGTAAATCATTTCATTCTTATATTAAGAATTATTTTTTACTTTTTAGTTCGATTCACTATAAAAGCGTTTTTTTAGTTTTTGTAAGCAAAAATTTGTTTTTCATTTTTTAGTTCGAACTACAGTAAAAGCATTTATTTTTAGTTTTTTTTAACTATCACTTGTTTATACATTTTTTTTTTTTAATTTTTGATCCTCGACCGAAAAAGTTTGCCCATCCCTGAGTTAGAACAATAAATTTTTTTTCTTAAACACAAGTCTTCCCCCTCCCCCCATTTTCAAAAATATTGGATAATTGCTTATATTATGATAAGAAATTGCTGCGCAGAAAAAAAAAAAAAAAAAACCCTTTTTCTTTTAGGGTTACTCTTAATCTTTTAGTCGCCAAATATGGAAATGGCCTAATGAATAAGTCGACAAATCAATATGTCGACAACTCTGGATTATCCTGTTCAGGATAATGGAAAAAAATAATGAAATAATTACTTTGTCATCGGTCCTTGACAAGTGTACAAAATATCGAATTAATCTGACCTATCTAAGTGGGTAAAAATTGAATTCAAAGATTCCGTTACATGCAAGTGAAACTTATAAAAGCATGTTAAAAAATCTGTAATTTTCAAAAATGGCAACATTTTCATCCTGATAGACAGGTGGAATATTTTCCAATCAAACTGCAATAAAGTAAAACGCCAGACGTCAACGACAACAATTTTACTTTTCGTAATCCTATCTGAACAAACATATTTTTTTTAACCATTCGTTTGTTTGTTTTTGTAAGTAATTTGTACTAGTCTTATTTTCTGCACCATTTTTTTGTTCGGAAAACGAGAGGGAAGAGAAATTCGTATACAGCTAATTTCAAACTGAAAGGCATCGTATTCGTTGACAATTTGAATAAAACTATATCGTGTAATTTTGCATTTTTCTTGCTTCTTTTTTCTTGTATTGCATTTTTTGTGTGCTCAATATTCCTCTGGAAATTAAAAACAAGTTAAAGAGTAGAGGAAAAAACATGTTGAAATGAGGGAAATGTCAAAGCCGACGTGATCGTCGAGCTATGTTTAATGTCCGGGAGGGAAAAAAATTCGTTGCATGAGGATTATATGCATTCTATCTCAGTGAGGGAATGTGAATTTCGCAAACAACTCGGAAACTCGGATTATGACTTTAAAGGGATTTTGTGACTTTTTCACTCTTCTTTTTGAATAAGTTCCATTCACAAGACAACCAAAAAGTTAATTGATGAAAATCGATCACGTTTGGCTGGCGAAAAATATTTCATTTTTCCTTAAAAAGGCTTTTTCTAAGCTACGTTTTTTCCCCGAGATTATCGTACCCTTATATAAGTCGATGTGTTTTTCGTTTTAAAAAAGTTCCAAAAATAAACGATTTACACACAGAAATATGGGATACAATTCATCCCTATGTGAAAATTTGAAATACATGAAATCAAATTAAATACATATGTTCTTGCGACGGGTAAATGTTTACGCAGGTTGAATTAAGAGAGAGAGGTTTATGAATTTCCTACAATGTGGAATCCATCATGCGTTTCTAACTCCACGCAATGGCTGGAGTAATACGACGGCTTCATGATTTCCGATATCCGAGTTTGGTTCAAAATACTGTTGATCGAAATAAGGGTATTTAAAACATAATGAATTTAATTCAGGACTTAACGTATGGAGGTTTGAAATAGGAACTCGTTATTGTGTGTGTGTGTGTCTCTTGACAATGGTTCAAAATTGCTGATTCGTCATGAAGAATTTTGCTTGAACAACATTAACGTGTGACATAATCTAAATAAATTAAAAGTATTTAACTGGAATACATGAGTATTCCCGAATTACGTGATAGAAGGGACTGACTGTTAGCCGCGTTAGTCGCATTCGCGTAAGTCGGTGCGTGAATTTGCATACATAAATTATTTTTGGTTGGGGCCGGAGATAAAAGAAAATAATAATTTAGGGGAAAAAAAGTGTTTAATGAAATCTTTGATAACTCAACTGTGTGCAAAAACGCGAGCCGAAGTTATTTTGATGTAGACAGTTTCATAAAATCTAACAAAGCATCAATGCATCAAAGCATAACAAAGCATCTGCCCGCATCAATTTTTTTCCTTCAAAATTTCTTCATAGCATGCTAATTATTATTTTTTTAACTCCTTGTTTTACTTTAAAAATACTTTCTTCACTGGAGTCTGTATTTTCTAAAATTCATAACCTTTTTTTCAATTAACCCTCAGGCCGAAGCATCCATTTTTTTTTTTTTCCGCTCTTAGAAACATCTGTTTGACATACGGGCACACAATTTTTTTTTTTTTGAATTTTATTACCTTAAGGACTGTTTTAAAAAGTCCTTATCGTTCATGGAATTAAGCAGAATATTTAATATTTAAGTCTTTATGAGGCACACTATATTAATATATTTTTATCACAAGAATTGTGGTGCTAGTACTTTTATAAAAAACTAATTAGAAATTAATTTATACTCATATAAAAATAATTAAAAATAACAATACCAAAAACGAAAAAAACTATAGGTAAGAAAAATCCCACATATTGTGTGTTGAAAAAAGTTACCAAGTACCACCACGTGTCCCTCTCACTGGGTAAAAAGATGTTAAGGTAGCCCACCCCAAAAACCACCCCACAGCGTTATCTACAGGCATCAAAGCAAATCATCCCCGTCTGAGAGACGGATGTTCCGATCAGAGGGTTAAGCTAGGGGTATTTTGTCATATTCCCAACCGTCATTCGATCTTCTGACTGAACTGGGTGTAAAGACTTTAATGTTTTGCTCTTGCTCAGGCATTTCTGTGAGCTCATCCATTATCAGCTCCTGATTGTGGGAGAGAGAATCCAGCAGTTCTTGAACGTCACCACTATCCACTTACAAATTTATTTGCCTGGCAAAATCGACGACTTCTTCACACACAATTATGTTACCAATTTCCTCTAGCTCTGAACGTCCTCTCGTTGGTGTGGTGTGGTAGTTAGAAGAGGGGGATGCTAGTTCAGGTGTCTTCCACGTCACTTGACCATGGTTCAAAATTACGTGGTCCGTCGCCAAAAGCCCTCGTGTAGGGCCTCATGTAGCCTCAGTGCGACGTTAATAGTTACTCACTCACTCACTCCTCCGGCTCTGGTTCTGATTCTGTCTAAGTTTCAGTCATGGAGAAAAAAAATCGCCAAGATCTGAAATTGGCGTAACTCCGGATTCGAGTAATTCGGGGAAGTGTAAGTCGAAGTATTACTTTATTTAAATTTTCCCGCCAATATTCGTAGGAATTTCTTCCTAAATGATTTTGATGAATACAAGCGAACAGATGTGAATTGCAAATGTAGCTGTTAAATGACAAATACACACAATAAATACGACTAAAGCATGACACATTTCAGTACAGAATATCACTCAATATGATTAGAATTCTCTAGAAATGAATTAATCACATACCCTTTTAAAATGTTGATGGCGTTGTCCATGTTTGGTTTTAAACATTTGTATCCAAAGAGTTCCTTAAAAATACTGCCACTAGCTTAAAGCGAGAGAAAGGTTTTCTCTCATCTGTTTAAAGCAGATAGAAGTCAACCCTTTTTTTTCAGGGATTGTGTGTTCATAGCCTTAACACTTATTCATTCTTGTTATTCCTACTATATTTATTTACTGAAGAACGCCTGGACACAGTATCGATATTTTTTCTAATGCATAAGCCACATCTTTGTTCCAAATAAACACAAAAACAACGCCCAAAACGTGAGACTGATTTCTTTTTTACAAAGACTTCCTCTTTCTTATGTCCAAGAGTATATTTTTGTGGATAATTGCACCTTTAATTTTTCACACGACTTTTGTGTACCTGTCATGTGTATAAAATACGGGCTGTTTTCACCTTTTGTAGTAACAATCAACCTCGTGTCCTCTTTCACCAATTTGAGGATGTTTCAGCCAGTTTGATCTGGTTTTTACGACGTGGGTGAAATTTTAATTGGAAAGAATGCCTCTTTCCTCGTGAAGTTGTAGGTGTTTTAGTGTGTTAATTTGTTGTTTCTTTTGCAGTTGATATGGATACAGATTGTGGTTTTTTAATAGTTTCTTTCAGTATTTTTAGCGGTCTCACACAGCGCCTCTGTTATTAATCTAGTCATATTTTACTAAACGTGAAAAAGTACATCGAAAAATAAATATTTGATCAACATGTTCCAGTTATTATTATTTTTTTTTTGCAAATAAAATTACTGTTGTAACGAACGTTAATGATGTTTAGAAAATGTATGGAATGGATGCGAAAATAACAATAATCTTCGAATCAGAGTCCCCGTAAACGAAAACACCGTAATTATTTTAAAAAAAGGGTTTACTTTCTACATCAGGGAGAATTTTTAAAAATTCATGTTGCAAGCGGAAGGAGAAACGAGTAATATTTTGTACTGTATGGATAATATGTGTGTTATCTTGTACTATGACGAAATAATTTTTGAATTAGGGTTTACAGGCATTACATTTTTTTCCAAAGAGGAACACGTTACTTAAGGTATCTGCCTATGTGTGGAACCGTGACTCTGCCAAAGCGTATAAATGAATAGTTTTAGTATCACTTGAATTAGAATATGCATATATAATTGTTTCAAGAGTATTATTGCTATAAAGAGTTATTTAAATGCAATTGTTTGGCAAAAAAAGGAAGATGACAAAAAACATATCTAAAAAAATTTTTTTTATGGAAAATGCTTCTATAGTAATTATAGTTTGACTGTACATAGCTAAGAATTCTAAAAAGAGCCTGAATCAGGAGTTTTGAAATATATTATTTAGAAGGGGATACATTCATTTTTAATACATCTAAGTAGGGAAATTTTAAGAGGTCTCAGAGAGAGGGGTGTTAATTTTGTCTCGAGAGCTGAAAATATAAACAATTTTCAGATAGATATAATTCTTTGAAATTCAAATGAAATAATTCGATTTTTTACACATTATTTATAAAGGAATGAGGTTTCAAAAAAAGTGCAAAATCCTAAGTTTAAAAATTACAAGCATATGAAAATAAGAAACATTTCTGTAAGAAGTAATAATTAAGTTTTACGTTGTACATGATATTTTCTAAAATTAAGTTGATTTACAAAGTTAAATATATCCTTACTACACTGTAGCTATTTTTATATAAGAAAAATAAATTATAGTTTTATAAAAAATGCATTTTTAAATTATTTTTTTTAAATTTCAATATTTTTTTTTTAATTTTTTCGAATGCAAAAGATATGTAATATAATACTTAAACTAAGTAGGGTTTAAAGAGTATGATACATTTTATAATTCTGTAAAGTTTTATACATCAAAGGCTACTATTTTTTGGAAAATAGCACGCGAAACGTATAATTTACTTAATATTTCTTATTTTTATATGCTTATAATTTTTAAAATTATGATTATATTTTAAACATTTTATACTTTTCTAAAGCCCCATTCCTTTATAAATAATGTGTAAGAGATTCGAATTATTTAAATTAAATTTAAAAGAATTATATCTATCTGAAAATTGTTTATATTTTCAACTCTCGAGATAAAGTTAACACCACTGTGATCTCTTAAATAATAATAAAAAAAATAATTAAAAAAAATCACAGAACATTATTTCAATTGATAAATTTGAAAATAATGTAAATTTTTCAAAAATCCTTGTTCTGGCTTTGTACAGAAGATTTAGTTATATATAGGCAAAATATTATTAGCATAGAAGCATTTTCCATAAAAGGAGAATATTTCGAAAATATGTCAGTTCTTCATTTTCTTGCCAAAAAATTGTATTTAAATAATTTTTATCGTAATAATATGCTTAAAGTTTTTATATCTATACTGTAATCCGGGTGATACTAAATATTTTTAACCTTTTCAGATCTAGTAATTCCCCAGGAGATGGTATCTCTTTTTAGAGCGACACCCTATAGGTGATACCAATTACCGTAAGTTTCCTCTCCCGAGGGAGACACCTGAGCTCTGATGATGCGAACCTTCACTAGAGAGCACCCAAACCAAACAGACACTTGTAAGAGGCTCTCGCCTCTCTCGCGAGCACCTAAATGTGTGTGGGGGGAGGGGGAAGAGAAGAAACACTCGACATGATTCAACTAATCTATTTATTTCCACACACACACACTAAGAGCAGACACAATTTCAACTAATAATATTAAGAGAATGTCTCAATGGTAACCGCGAAAGTGGAACAACGACGGTAAGACGAGAATGATTAGGACACTAACAAACTCGATCCTTATCTTAATTAAGGATATAACCTATTTTCCGATTTAATATAATCTTAATTCATTCTTCGTGAACAATCGTCACTTTAAGGTTTCCTTCTAATAAAAAGCAAAGCTCTATAATTCTAATATTATACCTTTAGTAGCAATCTCACTTGTCTCGAGTATATCTTCGCTCCTTCTCTCTCTCAAGCTAGAAAACCTCGCCTATTTATAGTAAGTTAATTTCCATATCGCAATTCTCTTCTTTCGGAGGTTTGGTTGTGAACAAAGCGAATGGATAGCCCAAAGATTTCCCAAGAGGATTAATTAGAAGACCGCGTATAGATCCGTCACACACTCTAGGGATCTTTTACATGCCGTATAATCCTACGACATGGTCACTGTCGATTTTCTGCATCATGAAAATCCACTGACTTTAGCCTGGGTCGAACCCGCAACCTTGGGTGCAGATGGCCAGTGACAAACCAACCGCACCACCCAGCGAGCCGTGACACTAAATACTAAAAAAATTATTTATTTATATACTTTTGCAAAATTACGGTTGCAAACGTAGATACCGAAAACATTTCTAATTTTCGAAAACACTCCGAAAATACTAAATAGCTGGGCACTTTCCAAAATAAACATTATACTTTTCGTAGAAAATATCAATTATTTTCTTTTTCCGAAAGAGAAAAGAAACACGAGATAACGTTGGAATGAATTTAATTCTTTCATGCGTAAATTGTTGAAAAAGTTTCAGCTTCTCTGGTTTCCTTTTTTTTTTTTTTTTTAATCTTCTGTTCAGTGAATAGAAAAAAGAACATTTTAATATCTTACTCGTGCGACTCCTATTAATAGAAACATTTTCTCTCTTTTGAACGCTTTCTTTAAATATTTAGAGAGTGAAAATGTTTTGGAAATTACGAGAAGTTTGAAATTCCTTTTCAAAAGTTTGGAAAAATAGCAAAATAGAAATTTTTTACGTATTTGTTTGGTTTTTTTAATCCCGAGGGAGAGATAAAAATCGTTAAAATATTTTGAGTCTTGAATAATTGTACGGTTCCATTCTGTGAACCAGTGTTCATGTTACGTTTTCTATAATAGTTTATAAAAATACGAAAGCAGTGAACAAAACCAATACATTAAAAATAGAATCTTTTATAGCACCACTTTTCTTTTAAAAAAAAAGACAGTGCTTCATTATAAAGATTAAAACCAAACCTGAATCTCTTTTTCAGATGTAAAAGTATTGTTACGTTGATCGGTTTCGAGGATTTTATGCAAATCAGTCGCAAAGAACAAGACAGTCCTTTAAGAGCGATGGAAATTTATTGTCAAAACTCAATCCTTAAAATACAGGATTCAGCAGTGAAATTTACAGAATAAATATCAGAAGGATTTCACACCTTCTACAGCGCTCATACACAATATCTGTCTAAAATAACGTGCACAAAAGATTATTCACAAGCATCTCTCGTCCTATTCAACAGCCGAGCTAATCTCTAATCGTCTCTTCACTGTCAAGGCAAGACTACTAATCACTAGTCAAAACAATACTGACTCAGTTCCGGCGACCGTCTCCGTATTTATAGGCCTCACGGATCCTTCGGGAAAGATTCGCTTTCGTCGTAGATCGTGAAATTAGTGAATTTCTCTAGTAATTTCTAGAATCCATAGGGTCCCGAGCTCGCCAAAAATGGTCGCTAAAGTCACCAACTTGGTCACCAAAAATTATGCCAACTTCGCTCTATCACCAAAATGTCGCCAAGTTCCCATTGAATCGCCATTATAACGTAAAAGATGGAATTGCTTGCCAATATTATAATTTTAACATAAATTAAATATAAAATAAAGTAATATAAATCTATTACACATCCTAATACAAATTATTTACATTACACAAAATTCGTAACAGTATTGACCGTTGCTCGAACGCTTCGCTAGGTATTTCATAACGATATATTATTTTTAAATAATTGATTTCAAAATCTTAGTACTAAGCTTTCGTTTTTATTGAAAAACTTTCTTATATCTCTCATCTCTTGGTTTAAATAGGACAGGATTTAAATTTATGAAACAAATCCTCCCTCAAAATTGATTTCAGCTAAACCCATTTTAGCAGAACTGTACTCAAATGAAGAAACAGGCTTACCAAATTTCAATTCTGTAGGGATGTAATAGTTCCAAAACAGAGTTTAACTATAACACCCTCATAATCCCTTCGGGAGTAGATTTACACGAAAATAGTTCTTATGGGATCTTTACTCAACAAAAGAAACACATGCTTATATCAAATTTCAAGTCTCCAAGTGTAATAGTTCCGGAGATCTCGTGAAGAGTAAGAGAGAGAGAGAGAGAGTCGCCTTTTTTCTTTTCTTTAACATTAATAAGCATTAAAAAAAGACAATTAAATTTTTTGACGAAAAGTAAATATATAAAATTTATCTGTTAATGTATAAACCGGTGATACACAAAACTACGGTCTCTCTAAGGATTCTGTCTAAATTACATTGCTCATTTTGAAACAATCGTATTTAAATTTTCAATTTAAATGTTTTAAATAATTGAAGCTTGGTTCCCCTTTTTACATATGCAAAAATTTCGGTTGTAATTCAAATATTTTCCGCATCTGGAGCAAGTAGTTGCGAAAATTGATATAAGTATTACATTTTAAAAAGTTTTTGTTAAAAATAGAGCCCTACTTGCGGTAAATACATACAAAATTAATAAGAAATGTACTTTTATTTCATTCCATATTTAAATTTAAAATTCTAAAAAATAAGTAATGCAAATATATGATCAAATTTTCATTCAGTGTATCAGAATAAAACTCCGTATTTTTTAGACTTATTTAAGTGAAATAAATGTTCCTACAGTAGAGGTGATATTTCTCAAGAAAAAAAAAATCATGACAGCCTTGATTTGATTTTGTTTTCATTACTTTTATTTACACCCAAAGTTTAAAAGATATCAGAACACGTTGAAAATGACCAAATTCGGTCTAGATAGATCTTTTTGTTTCTTATGTTATTGAATAGAGAGATCTTTCGCCGTTAAAAAAGTATACTTAGTTTTGTTTTTACACTACCTAGAAGCCAATTTATAATCAATTTTTTAAAGTTAGAAAAACCAGAAGTGGGTCTTTGATCTACCAGAAGCGGGCATTTAAATAGCTCAAAATCTATCATGGCGAGTCTGATAACTCAAAATGTTACAAAAAATTTATTTCTATAAAACTTTTTGAACCTGATACTTATATTATTTTCTAGAGGATGTACTAAAATATTTCGTACTGTGCGAATACTTTTTTGAGTTATGGCTTGTTATTTAAATAATAGTTTCATAAAAAATGTCACATATGTTATAATGTTTACTCAATCAGCTCTAAAATTTTCAAATTTTAATAAATCTTTAAAATTTTAGTACATTTTCTAGATAAATGCATCTAATTTGTTTTAATAATACTTTTACTAATATAAGTTTATTACTTTTTTCTCTAATTGATTTGAAGTTTTCTAAAAATATTGCTAAAATTTCACTTAAATTGTGATTTTTGTAAAATTTAAGTAACTTATTAAAAAAAAATAATTAGGTAAATATTAGTATTTATTAGTAACGAGTCCTAAAACAGTATTTATAATGTTTAAGGGGACACAGTACGAATCAATTGACAAAAATCTGTCAAAAAATCAAATCTAATTTTTCTAGCCTAAATTATTCTTTATATACTTTTCTATAACCTCACAAAATTTGAAAACTCTTAACTTAAAAAATGCCGAATCATGAAAGCCTTTAAATTCATTTTTATTCACATCCTTATGGTAAATCAAAACTTTGAACTGACTTATCTCAGAAAGATAAAATAACTAGTTTGTCTTCATTTAAAATGCTAAGGCTTTTTTTTTTCTATCGTGCCTAATGCTTTGAATTTTTTTTACCCATTGCTAAAAGTACATGTAACAAAAGTTGGTATGCCTTTTTGAATCAAAGCAATACTTATGTTTTAAAAAATAATTGAAGTTAGAATTTGCAAATTTTTTAAGGAATTTTCAATAAGGATTCATAAAAAGAAGTATTGTACAAATACCAATCGTGTTATCGCAAAACCCATACCAACTTTTGTTATACATAGTTGGACGTACTTATAAATAAAATTTCATGTGTGTACGTAAATTTTTGTAGGAGTAGCATTTTAAAATCACTTCAGAAATTTTAGGTTTTTTCCTTAAAAAATTAAATAGCTAACTTTTTATGAAATTTTGAGCACAAAATCTGTTTTACATAGTATACGCACATAGGAAGCAACCAAAAAAATTTTGAAAATCCTTAAATTAAAAATTTTTGCTTAAATCGTACCATGTCCCCTTAAATGTGCTAATTTGTTAAAAAGTACTCTGAACGCGTCTTTCTCGGAAATGTTTCTTTGCTTAGTTGATATCTCAAATGTGATACTTCCAAGAATCCACTGATATTCTTGCTTGAAATTGTAGTTGTATTATGTAAGGAATGAACTAAAGAGTCCTTTATCCACCGACGGTACTTATAAGTACCACTCACTTTAAAATTACATAGAATAACCATTTTTATCAATACCCTGACGATACTTAGCAAGAATATTCTTTTCAATCTACTCTTCTAAGATATATGGCAGCGCGGGTTCTATAATGAGTATTTTAGCGGGGATGGCGAATAGTTTTATAGCAGAATTTGCGCTTTCAGTGGATTGCGATTGTCATTTTTGTTCCGAAAAAATAGTTAACGTCTAAGTATAAATTTCTTATTTTATTTGTATGTTAATGAAGACCTTTGAAAACAATATGACTATTTATTTTAAGTGAACAGTATGTATAATTAATTTTACACTTGACTATCTTTTATCAATTAATTAGCTCTAACTAATTAAATTTCCCAAAGTTGAGTATTTTGTTTGTGTATATCGCTTAATTTTCAATGTAGTGATTCAAAATAAAATATTGCATGAAAAAAACTGCAGTAAATCATAATGCGGTAGATAAAGGGTTAAAAAATCGAATGAATTTAGTGGTTATAGAGTTGGATTTCCCTCTAAAAATATTGGGAAATTGTCAAAAATTTCTAATTTTCATCTTCCATTAGCTATAACTTTTGATTTGATAGAAAATAATTAAAAGTTCAAAATGCATTCGTTAGTATTTTATCTAAAAATGTGTTGTACTAATTTTGGGGGAATATACAATATTTTTTAAAATAGAAAATTTAGAAAAATTCTTAAATTTGATCAAAATTTCTTTGTGTGTGTAACATTTTTGAAAATAGTTACACTCACAGAGAGACTTATATTTATATTTCTACTTTATAATTGTGATTAAAAGTGAAAAAATGAAATTTAAAACATAATACATTACGGTTATTAGAAAATTAAAAAATAAATACCTCTGAGCATAGTCTTGTACCTTAAATTGAATAAAGTATAGAGCTATCATTTGAAATGCGAAAGAAAATGTCTAAATTACAATCATGAGATTATTCAAAAATAGAAATCATCGTTATATCATTCTTCAAATTTAATTCGAGTCTTATAATATATCAAGAGTGATTAAATGATCTGGCCCAGTTCCAAATGGAGACATTACCTTAGATATTTCATTTTCAATGCAATAAAAGTGATGAGTAATTTAAAATGATTAAAACAAGTTACTTCAATGCATCATTAAATTTTTTACTCATCAACTTTTTAAAAAACACAAGCGTTGCTATCTTAGAATCCCCTAATTTAATCAATATTTTCAAAATAATTCGTGTTCACTTCTAGTGATGTTTTTCCTGTTTTCATATTTTAATGTTATCGATGAATTTTTAAGAATTCTGTGTTGAAATTCCACACACGCACATATACATGAAGGAATTAACTTTGTCATAACGATGCTTTTAGAATATTATTTAAAGCTAAATTACAAATTTCGCCTAAATTTAACTTTTTTTTTTAAGTTGATCAGTACGGAAAAGTATTAGTGTTTAGTACAAAAATAAGTGCACATATCGAAAATTTCTGTCATTTCGGAATGAAAATACAATGTTCAGATGTTTTTGGGTGTGTTTTGTAGTTTTAGGTATTCTTGCTTCGAGAAAACTGTAAAACATAAAGAACTATAAGGTAATTGACTATGTTCCGAACCAGGATCTTGAAAAAAAACGTATAAATGTAAACGTATAAATATATATATATATATTTTAATATTTCGTGTCAGTTTAGTCAGACTGTAAAATCCAGTGTATAACACGCACTTTTAACGCAAAAAATAAGGTCGAAATTTACGGGTGCGCGTTATACGCCGGGTATAAAAATGAGACCTTTAAAATTCAAAAAAGATGATCATAGAAAAGAATTGGACTTCTATATGCATCGAAATTTTGTTCATGCAAAAGAAATGATATTCCTCTTATGAGTTCAAAGGGTTATAGTTCTAGAAGTATACTATTTTTTTCTAAAGCTTGGAATAATACCTTGAATAAATGACTCCAAAATATAAGAGCATTGCACATGTTCATTTCAGGTTTCTTCGTAAAAATGGGGGTGCACGTTATACGGAAAATATACCTAAAATTTAAAATATTGCAGCTTCAAAGTATAGGTGTGCGTCATACGCCGGATTTTACAGTAAATAAAAAATTGTTTTTAATGCATTATTACAAGAAAAAATTATTTTAAAGCAATTTTTTTACAAAAAATGAAGGTAAAAATTGAGATATTTTCAAAAGTTTCCTTTTTATGAAAATTGCTTCTATAATATTAATATTTAGCCTATATAGAGAGAGGGTTTCTATATCGGGGTTGAATTAATATATTTGAAAAATTCGCGTTATTTTCAGACCTAGGATAAATTGAAATAATAACAAGGGTTTTTTTTTTTTTTTTTTTTGTTAAAATTTCTTTACTTTAATATAATAAAATATGAATAAATACACTTCTAAATTCTATACTTCAAAAATCGTGATTTAGACGCTGTACAAAAGTCTTAGCTATATATAGGCAAAATGTTATTGTTATAAAAGCATTTTTCATAAAAGGAGAATGTTTCAAAAATATGTAACTCTTTCTTCATTTTTTTGCCAAAAAATGGCATTTTAATAATATTTTCTTCTAATAATATTCTTAAAACAATTTTTTATTTATATTTTAATCCAACTCACACGAAATATCCAAAAAAAAAAAAAAAAAAAAATTATTCGCTTGTACGCTTTTTCAAAATTTAGGTTTCGTACGCAGTCACGTTAATTTGCTAGTAATTATTTTTTCGGATTATTTATTTTTCGATTATGTTTTTTTAAAGTTTTTTTTTATTTAAATGTTAACTATGTAACATTTTAATTTAAAAACTTTACACTGATCATGTAGCTTGTATTAATAAAATTATATCATATTTAATGTAAAGAAAAAAAAACTTAGTTTGAATTGAAATTATACATCATGAACTTCGAGTAAAATAGACTATTATATAAAACTTTGTTATACATTTTCTTGATGAAGTTACGTAAGACTACAACAAAAAATGCGCTTTATTATAACATTGGTAAAAATGGAACGGTTCTTGCAACCGTGATGATATGAACAAGTACATTTTGTTTTAAAGAACTTAAAATATTACATTAAGATTTAATTTAAAAATAGTTCATAAATACATCAAATTCCAAAAATTTAATAGATAAATATTTGTACTTGTAGTTAATATTACAATTTATGCATAAGATATATTACAATTATTGTATTTAAAATATAGCAGTCGTTACTTACTAATTTCCCCAAAATCGCTCTTATCCTTTTCTGAACTACTTAACTTCAATCCGGGGGTAATTTAATTCTCGAAGAATTTGTTAAATTTTTTTTAAAAAAATTATATAGATATACTTAAGGTTTTTTTATAATTAAAAGAAGCGGAACTAATTATATCACATAAAATCCCCAAGTTTCGTTTTCACACATCTGTTTCGGAAATGTTATAGAACGAAATGACAAAAACATTTAACTCTGCCCTGGATTTCGCACTATCGCATAATCTATTTCTCAGCTGGTTTGTACCGGCGCACACGTGTTGCCATTAACCTTGGAAGTGTGCTTCATGGAGCAAAGAAAAAGCACCTTTCAAGTTTCCAGCAAAATACCACGAAAAAAAAAGAGGCATGTTTTCAAGTCAAAAACGTGATTGTAAAACAGAGTGCCGTCTGTGGATTTGACGGCATGCGCAGGGACAACAATTCAGGACACGACGGCTTTATCCAACACCGCTATCATCCTCTTCTTTAAATTGACTGCCCTATTAAAGCCCTTCTTCCCTATAGGCCCTAAACTGCAATAATTAAAGAGAAGAGAAAAAAAATCATGATGTCAAGCCACTTTAGCACGTAGTCAATTTATTCTTGCAGAAGAGGATAAAAGTTTTGTACTTCACGAGAATTGGAAGATTGTCTAATAAAAAAAAAGAACACAAAAGGTGCATATAAATTAAGTTGCTGAGAAATTATTGTCCGCGCGCGGGAACCGCAATCAAAGCAGCCACTCAGCGGGATATGATTTAGAGGGACTTTGTTGTTGTGTGCCCCTGTATGCATGTCGTTTTTGAGGTTGGATTGCTTGAGGAGCTTTTGTGTGTAATAGGTACTTTTCTGAAAAGACGTATTTAAACGAGGCGGTGAAGCATTCATTGGGTTTATTTACTCGGGTTAAGAGCGTAAGCAACAAAATATCACGAAAAGAACCTGTATGTTGAAATGGTGTATTCTCTGCCGGCTTATTTCGACTTACAGAATTTATTTTCAGATTTTTGCAGTGATAACTTCTTTAGGTGCGTTTCGCGGAAGAATGAACTTAGATGAAGCGTCAGGTTCCGGTGCGTCACCGTCATTCGGCTCCAGTCGGAAATCGTGCTCGGGTCAGCAACGCGCGTTTAATTTTAATCTGAAAATTTTTTAGGGTGGGTTTTTTTTTTTAGCAAAAATTTCATGCACATTTTCCCCCGTGGAAGTCTTATTTTCCTTATTTAAATATTACTGTCATGCAGCTCACTTCCACTCAACTCCAGCGAGTGAACGAGAGAAGAGCAAGCGATAAAAAAAGATTATATTCTTATGTAGGAGGTTGAAGATAAGAAGTAACGAAACGGGATATATTTTTTTAAAATTTTGTAGAGAGAGCATTTAAGGATAAAAATGTGCCAAACAAATTAAAATCTGAAATTTTAAACAAGTTAATTGGCGAGAAAGTTGGCAATATTTTGGTTTCTTAATGATAACAACAAAGAGATTACTAAAAAATGAAAGCATTCATTGTGAAAAAGTACGAACCCTCACCTTTTGTTTGCTTAGAGATTTTACGAAAAGTAAATGGCTCTCAAGGCATACGTTTTCCTAGCCTTACATAGTTTCCGGCTTTATATAAATTATATAAACGGTACTTACGTATTATCGCAACGGTATTGGCGACATTATACGAAAGGAAGCACATGGTTGCCAATTCTGCACGTCCGACTCATGGGGAATCAGGGGGGCGAGTTTTCTTGAACATTGGTATTGTAGCGATAGTACATAAGTTCCATATAAACATATATATTTATATTATCTACATAAGTAATTTACGCGTATAAATATTTTTAAAAAATTACATTAATTGACATTTATTTAAATCGTATATACTCATATATAAATATATAAAGATACATAATTATTTAAACATTGTCCTTTACAGAAAGTGAATGAAATAAACAAATTCACCGACGAATGGGCACGAAAAAGAGAACTACTTAACGCCCGTATCCGAAAATATCGTAAAATAAAACGTAGGGCATCCGAATAATTGGATTGACTCTCTTGCCCAGAATAAATTAGAAGTTTTTACTTCCATCGTGTGGTCATAAGCAGAAACACAAATCTATTAAATTGTTCATTTTTTTAAAATGGATTGAATTATATTTAAGTTAATGTTGGTTAATATTTTTACAGAGGGGAATTAAAATAATGGAAACACATTTGAAGCGTAATGGCTAGTCTCTGTGAATTTTTTTTTTTTAATTCCTACAAAAAATTACTAATTTACTTACGCATCGTATTGCGTTATATTATTTATCAAATTCATGCTAAAAACTCATTCCTTTCGAAAAGTTTTTGCTTATAAACATATTCAAACAAAAATGCAGCGTGTATTTTGACAGAACAATCACTAATATTGAAAATAATACTTTCAAACAGAAAGAGTTATGTATCATTTCTTAAATGAATGCTTCATCACGACCGGTTACAAGTGACTTTTTACTAACGTCATACCATAAAACAACACGAGGGCTGTTGGCGACGACCTCGTCCTTTTGAACTACGTCGACATCTGAGCTGATGTCCCCTCTCCGAACTTCCAACCCACGCTAACCGGAGAACTTTCAGCGTCGAAATATCGTCACCGACTACACGGTGGGTCTTTAGTGACGCTGAGTATTGAAATCCACATGTCGATCTCGAGTATGTGACCATAACCACTATTGCTACCACGGCCACAACGTTTGTGTATAGTGTAACGTTTATTTGAGATTTTTTTTAATGAGTAAGCTGAATACAATTTCGTTATTTTTTTTTAAAAAAATAACGGAATATATGCAATTAATAATGAATTTTCGATAGGAGCATGAATGTTGCAAATCTGCAGAAAAATAAAGAAATGTAACTCATTAACAAAATTTAAACAACATTAAGAAGCTTTATTTTATTTATTTTTTTAGTTCTCCTTGTTAGGCGGATAATTAAATATTTTTTTTTTTATTATTTTAAATTTTACTCTTTTTTTCTTTTCAAATAACTTTTATGCTGGTATAATTTATCATAGAAATCATTTCTTCTATTCTAAACTTTTAAAACAGCATCTTTTTCTAAGTAAAATATTTTAAAAAATTTCATTAGCAACTCACGCTGAATAGCAGAATTTAACTGGATTTTTCTTTAAATTACTATAATGATTTCCTTGACCTTTACGTGGCTTCCTTCAGCTTGAAAGAAAATAAACATTTTTATTATTATTTTTTTTTCCATTTTGTATAAATTAACTTAAAAAGTCGGGCCATTTTTGTTGTTGCTAATATCTAACGTCAAGACTCTTATTTGGAAAGAAAAAACATTAAAATATAGTTCTTAAATTAATCCGTAAATTATATGACAATATACTTCCTCTTTTTTCGAGAGAGAGAGATTTAATATTATTTAATATCAACAATCATGAAAAGCAAGTAACTATACACTTAAGTAATATCATAACTTGTTTAGTAAAATTTAATAGGTTTAACACAGAATATAAGACATATAGTAAAACTTATAAAAAAACATCCCAGTTTCTTTTTAAATTTTACTATTTACATCTTATTTTTTATTTTTTTAAAAGGGATTTTAAGAAAATTTATCTTGAACGAATTGTCATTTATTATATTCTGAAATAAATATTTTGATTAAGTAAATAATTAAGAAAACAGCGAAATATGAACAATTTGTTGAAAAAAACAGGCAATAATATTCTATTTAGAATATTGATGTGTGAAAAGGCAATTCCAAACCAAAGAGAGTCTGAAATCTGAATAAAAATAAAAGATATTCTTTTACTTTTATCCTCAAAATTATCCTGCTTCTTGCTTTAAATGGAAGGATCCCGGATATTAGAAAGGGATTTAACTAGACAGTCTTTGTATTACTCTATGAAATTAACGTTATTACAAGTTCTCAACTTGAAAGATACAAAATTAAACTTTTAGTTTGTAAAGATCTTGCCTCCACGCCTAGAGATATATATGGGAGAAAGAGAAGGAAGACTATCCATGTTCAAAATCACTTATTTTATTTGAAACACAAACAACAACACTTCGATCCATCAAAACCAAGAGATGTATCCAATTAAAGCAATATGTAGACAATTAACGAGGTACGCGAGGTATGAGACTTTAATGACCAGTAACACTTACTTCTGGTTCAAGTACATTGCCTTTCTAGCTATGTAATGTATATTCAATCTCTAGTGACAAATTGTCACCTTAATTATTACAATTGTGACGAGCTCACGCGTCTTTTCATTAACATGTCCTTTGGGTTCTTTGGGTCCAGAATTAATGGCATTTCTTTTCCAACCAAACCCAAGAAGTGAAGCGTGAAGGAAAAATGCAAATTAGGAAGCTTTTAAATATCAGAAGTTAGAGTAAGCGGGGTGACAATTTGGGGAATGTTATGATAGTACGTGATTCAATTGTGAAGTGACAGCCAACAGAGGAATTCCGTGACAAAGAGCCCTTAGGTCAAGGTGCATACCAGAAACACAACTGCAACTAGAATCAGATTGATCGCTACTCCATTCGACATTAAGGTAGGAGTAACTATTTAATATTCAGATCTGTGATAGAATTATAATATTGAGGTTAGACGAGTTTGTTATTGATAGTGGTCCGGGTTACGTTGTTTCGGTAATATATATATTGTGTGTTTAGTCATCGTAGATTCTCTCCCATATATTATTATTATCTAATCTGTTAAAGGTTTAAGTTTAAGATCTTAATAAAGTCATATTAAGATCATGTCAGCTCCTAGTTCTTCATTTATTCCTACACCTCTTGCTCACGCTGATAATCAAAGGGAAGGGGGAAACTTCACATAATACTGAATATCTGCGTTACACTATAAATTTGATTAAGCTCTATCCCGCTAGCAATCTATCCTATCTGTCTCTCACACACACAAGCTTGAAAGCCTAGACACTATATAATAGTCATAATTTACATGTTCACGTTCTCTTCTTTAGAGGGAGCGTTTTAATAAAATAGTTTTTAAGGACCCAAGATTTCCCAAGAGGATTTGTTAGTGCGAAGGTCGCGGATAGAGCCGTCATAAGTTGAGACAAAAATTAATTTAACAAAAAGGTAGAGATAATGAAAGGAAATCTTGACGCATCTCAAATCTGCCTTCGTCTACTACAAAAATGATGTAAAATAATATCTACTACTCATGGCATAAACTCAAGTTGCTCTATCTCATTGTTGGCCTCTATTTTATTGTATCTGACAAGAGTTTGTTATATAAAACTAGAAAAATCTGAATTACTTCCCTTCTTAATCTGTTGGCATACAACTAACTCCAGGAAATTAAAGTTCTCTCAATGGCAGAAATGTATAGAACAGAATGAAACCTTATAAAATAAATTAATAATAAATTATAATTTAAAAAAACTAAAAAACACCCTTTTATGGTTAATCGAACTAAAAGATAAAAAAAAATTCTTAATATAAGAATAAAATGATTTACGAGAAAATTAATGTCATTAGGGTAAAAGCGTGGGGTGCTCCATATCAATTGTTATATTTTCTTACTAGTTCTATTCCGAAATACTGAGTTAGTGCAAAAATGTAGTACAAAGCACCCCCAAGCTTTTACGACAATGACATTAATTTTCTAGTATATCATTTTATTCCTAAATTAATTATTTTTTACTTTTTAGCTCGATTCACCATAAAGGCGTGTTTTTTAGTTTTTTTTTAAACTATAATTTATTTTTCATTTTTTAGTTCGATCTACAGTAAAAGCTTGTATTTTAATTTTTGGCCCACGACCGAAAAGGTTTGTCCATCCCTGAGTTTGAACAAATTATTTTTTTTTCACATGCACGAGTCTTTTATTATTATTATTATTATTTCCATTTTCAGAAAGACTGGACAATTGCTTATATTATAATTAGAAATTGCTGACGCAAAAAAAAAAAAAACTTTTTCGCTTTTAGGGTTACTCTTAATCTTTTAGTCGTCAAATCTGGAAATGTGATCTGTAATGAGTCGCCAAATCTGGAGATGGTATATAGATTTAGTTGCCAAATCTGGCAATGGTACATGGAATTAGTCACCAAATCTGGAAATGGTATACAAATGAAACTTTTAAAAGCGTGTTAATAAAAAACAATGGTCGTTTAGTTAAAAAATTTTCTTAAATCGCATATCTTAAATACACTGTAGGAAAAATTTGGCACTGACTATAATAAAAATTATGTGTGTATTATTGAAAAAACAATTATAATTTTTGTCAAAAAGTGTTTAGTTTTTGAATAATTTACTTTTTATGCGCAATGTTTCATAATAGTTTTCTGTTTACATTAAATTCCAGCCTTGTTTGTTGCCTTTCTTTTTTTAAAAAAATTAATATCAACAGTGTGTTTCTAGAAGAATTGTAGCTACGTTACACACACAAAAAAACAATGCTCCCGAAACTTCAGTATCGAAATTGCTCCTCAAAACCATTAGTGAATGCGCCTTGTTATAAAGAATACCTTTCTTATTTCTATGTAAGATGTTATTCGACACATCCTCTATTCAACAACTTAACTGATTCGTAAAAAGGAAACAGTTAACATCTAAACCGAAGAAACACTTCCTCTGGTAAAGAGAGAGAGCGAGCTCCCATTCTCAAAACAACTCTGACTCGTCATTCCGAAACCAATTAATTTACCTCCCAATCGAAACAACAAGCCAAACAAACAAGAAACCGGAGAACACGGCGTCTGGAGTCCGGGGCAACCGAAATAAACTTTCTATTCAGGCAGGAGAGAGAAAATATGCAAATAAGAGAAGTCTTGTTCGACGTGTCCTTGCCTCTCGCTGGCGTCCTTGCTGCCATCTCAAGGCTCCACGTGATTCTCCGCGGCTACAAAAGCGGGTTCCCTTTCTCTTTTGTTCCCTTCCCCGTCATTTTTCTATCCATTGGGGAAATTAAGTATGCATGATTAAGACTTCGCACCTCAATAGGACATGGCGTTTCCCAATTGCTTTTTTCCTGCTGAGACGGTGCCGTTTCTGGAGCACGTGTTCCCCTTGGTTTTGGAGTGACGGTTTCTAATTTCCCCACCTGGTACTCGTGCATGCCTTGTTGAGTTTTCTGGATGCTTAATGAAGTGTTCTGGTTTGTTAAACGAGTGGAGGATGTGGATTCAGTTGCAACATGTCTGGGGAAATAATAATCCTGCGAATTATGAAAGAGCTACGTTGTAGAATTAGTTTCTGCCTCCAAAATATTTATGGATATTAAGGGTACCTGGACATGCTCGAAAGAGTAAAATGCCAAAAATAAGATTCTTTGTTCATGAGAGAGAAAGATATATATATATATATATATATATATATATATCTTTAAATGTTTCCGATAGAACTTATATTTTTTTTTTGTGTGTGATCTTAATAAAAATATTTTAATCATTCTGTAGAAAAACAAAAATAATTTTATAGCTAAAAAAAATTTTTTTTTCTGTTTAATTTGAGTTGGACATAATTTTTGAGATCTCATAATACATGCTTATGCTTATATATATATATAGGTACTATTTTTTTTAAAAAAGTATCTCTTAAATATGTACAATATTTTTTGCACATGTATAAAACAATATACAGAGTATAGAGAACCTATTTTTTTCAATTCCTCTACTATTAGTTCACACTTTCTCTATATTTATTCATCTTCGTGGAATTTTCAATCGTTAATAATATACATTTTAAAGCACTCAGTTGAGCTGAAGTTTTATATACATGATTATTTTGGATGACAATACAATAATTCAATTATAATTAATAAAAGTTAATTGAATAAAACTAATTTTTTGAAGAATTACAAATACAGCCACGTTGGCATCATTTTTGGCGACTTGTGTCAAAACTTGAAAAGGTTTTTTTCTCACGTTTTAAAGCATTCAGTTGAACTGAAATTTTATAGATACGATTGTTTTGGATGACAATACGATACTTTAATGATAATGAATAAAAATGAATAACCACTTAATGTTGTGATTCTGTCCTATGTATATACATATTTATATTTATTGTAACTATTTAATAAAAAGTAGCTAAAATAAAAAAAAATTTTTTTTAATCTAAGTAGGAATTGACTTAAAATTTTTTCGTTTATATTACTTGTTTAGTAAAATATTAAGATAATTTCTTTAAAAAAATTATAAAAATTTGTAATTTTGAAATTTTTATTTTCCCTTTTTTATACATAAAACTATTTTTGTAAGCTATGTATTACTTCGACTAAAAAAAATAGGTACGCTATATGCACAGGTGTCCGGTATAGAGTTGTAAAAAATTTGGAGCCCTATAGCGCAACATTTTTTTAAAAAGTGTACCTAAAAGCAAAGCACTATGCTTTGGAGAAGAAGTGAAAAAAACTAAACATTTGTAAACTTTTGTTGACATTTTTGTCAATTATTTTTTTCATATTTGTTAAGGTAATTTTATCAACGAAAGAAAAAAAATACCATACATTTTTAGATTCCGAAAAATATGTACTATTTTTTATTGCTAAAATTGAAATATCGACTTTTGAATTCGGATGATGTCCTGGTTCTCTTGATATCAGTACTCTGTACGATTCTCCTTATACAGATTTGTTAAAAATAAAATAATTGCTTAAATATTTAAATTTATTTTTTTTAAAAAAAAACTGACAATTTTTATACATAACGCATGTTTTTTCCAATCTCATTTTTTTGAAAAAAATTCAGAATGTAATTTATTGATAGGACACGAGTTTTTTTATACTGACTCCTAGTGGAAAACTTAAAATATTTAAAAATGGATTATAGAATAGGTTTCAAGTCCCGTGTCTGTTTTTCATGTTAACGGTTGTGCGAATAATAACGCAATAATTTAAATTGTTGAATAATTCATTCAGAAGAATAGTCATGTGGATTTTAGCAATGAAAAACAGTATTTGAATAACTTCCGTAAAAATATTTTGAAGATTTGAATAACTTCGGTAAGATTCTTAAATAACTAATAGTTTTATTATTATATCATTATTTTCAGCTAAACGGTTGCTGCAAAAGTAAAAGAAAACATAATCTACCTCATTTCATTCCATATATTTAACAGATATTTTCCAGGGACTTTAACTTTAGAAATAAAAAGTATTTTTCTTAAATATCTTTTCATTTTGTTAAAATATTTAACTACAGGTATTAATATTTTAATTAATCAATAATCTTATATATTTTCATTTCAGTAGTTTTTTTTATTACAGTCCTCTTCAGTAATTTTTAATATAATTATAAACTATCAACTATATCTCTATTTTGTCCATAAAATATGTTTAAAAATACTATCTTTATTTGTTCGACTTTTAATTTAGAGGCATAGGTTTAAGGGTTCAAACTCCTCCAATAAATCAACAGATTCTTTGCATAAATATTTCATCTCGGTGGGTTGGTGCTTCCTATGTAAGTAGTCTTTGTACGCCCCTGTTTTAAAAAATTAGTTATACTTTTCTATTCCAACAACAACTTGTTCCATTACTTTGAAAAAGAACAGTACAGACATTTACTGAAAATTTTAATGGGAAATATAAATATAATTTATTCTTAAGAAAAACTTATGATGTACTACAAATATCATTGGCTTGCAAACTGATAATTAAATATTAAGTTCGATATTTAAAACTTTTAAGGTATCTGTGGGATTTTCTTTTGGTTAATTTTAAAGTGTTCCATTTTTTTAAAACATTTATAATTATTTTCCAGACAAATATTACAATTTTTTATTGTTGCATTAGCATATGGAGACTTAATATAAATTGTAATTTTTCAATCAGTTGCATCTATAATTTTTTTCTCGCAAATGTGTTAACCATTTAAGGATATATAACAAATATAATATTCTCTCATGAATTATAAATATTAAAAATGCATGTAGGGCTTAAGAGTGTCAGTTCATAAACTAAATATTCTCAAAATTAACCTGCGCGTGTCTTGGGAAATAAAACGAGATTTATCTGAAACCTTGAAAAATAATTTTTATCTTCTACTGTGGGCCCTGCTGTCTGCTGTACGTTTTCGTAACTATTAGAAAAGAATATAAAGATATTTTTAAAGGTTGTGATGAACGTTTAAAAACCACAAAAATTTAGATACGTGCTTCAAAAGTCGCTCTCCGGGAAAACAAAACTATCAATTTATTAGGAAAGAAATAGAAATTGAAACCATCTGTGGAACCACATGCACATTAATCGATTGAAAATATAAAAACATTATTGACCACACATTCTGTGGTTTGGGAGGTAGTTTAAAACTGAACAAATAAAAGAAAGGTCTCAGTTACCAGTGACATGAGAGTGATTTTGTACCATTTTTTTGAAATTTCGAAATAATATCATTCGATGTTTTAAGAATATGTTATAAAATTTCACGTGTGTGAGTTGTGTTAATATCAAAAATATATTAAAAATTAAAACTCCAAATAGAAAAACTACGATAAAAATAAATTATTATTTTCCTTTAAATCTATTGTACATTTCCAATTTAAAAGCGGTGCATTTTTATTATTTTTTTACAAATAATTAAGACCCTTCATTAAACAGAAAAATCAATTTGTCAAAACTAAAAGATCCACTAAATTATAATTTTTGAATCAAAAATATGCATGCCAAAAATGGATGTGTGATCCTATTATTCTTCAAATTATAAACGAAATATAATGAACAAAAAATTAATTTTTAAGATATTTAAAGGGTTTTAACCAACGGAATTTATAAGTGAGAAATAATTTATTTCATCAGAATTAAAAAATTACAATTTCAAAAATCTGTAATAAAATTGCTAAATTTGGGAACAACTTTTTGACAGGTTTCTGAAAATACATGAAATATTCTTCAAGTACAAAAATGTCGAAACCAATTAACAAAAAAAAAATTTTTTTTAAATCAAAATTTTACTAAGTAGAGGCAGTTTGGGTGATCCAAAAATAATAATTTTTTTCCGCCTGTATCCTTCGAGTCGCAAAATTTTGAGAAAAACATGAATATTTTTAGAATTGAAAACACCATTCCTTATTTTTTCATCTAATGGGAACTAAATTACTTACGGGTGTACGTTTATTTAAAAATGCGTAATCATTTCGAATGATTCATAATCATAATAAAAAAAATCCTGCTTATTCATTCGTCCTTGATGTGTCACATTTATATTAATGGCATTGAGACTTTTCCCCCCTTTAAACATTGATTTTTCTATGAAAGAAAACCCAACCCCCTTCTCTACCTTTATATTTAAAAAAAAAGCAAAATTTTTAACACGTATAAAAGTTAATAAGGTATTGGAAATAAAAAAAAGTTATTAATCAAATTTCCTACATCAAACACACATTTCCTCTAAAGCCTTTAAGAAATTTACTCTTCAATAAATGAAGTTAATTTTACGTTGAACAAATACATACTACTTTGCACCGATATGTTAAGTAAAATAATTACATTTTAAGGTTTAATGTTGGATTCCCAGTAAATCATTTTTTTTTTTTTTTGGATAAAAACACTCCATTTGTGTGATACAGATTTGTGTGTTTTTGTGATAAATATTGTTTCTTCAATCATTCTACTAAGTCTTAAAAATTAGCTTAGAATCCTTCAAGAAACGTAACTTTTCACCATAATACAAATGTATTTAAAATACCAATCTGGGATTGATGCTGAAGTAAAAAAAAAAGTGGAAGAGAAAAACTTATTGAATCAAATGGAAATGAATAGTAGATGATAAAATAAATTGTTCTATGATGTATAAGAAAGTGAAAATGCTGCGATAATATTATTATTCGAGTATTTCTCAGCTTGGGAAAGAGTTAAATTTTAATTCCCGTTTATCTAATGTATGTCTGTGTGTGTGAGAGAGAGTGTTATGGTTAAATAATTTTGATTATTATGAATAATTATAATAGAAATTTGGATCAATGGGATTAATTAGGCCTAATAGACCACTCAACAAACTCTAGCAGGCTTGTATAGATGTTGGTGGCACATTTGGAAACTTAATATAATTTATGTACTACATAAAAAGCGTTTCTCCATTTTTTTTTTATTTCTTGTTTTTCCACCAACACTTTTTTAAATCTAACCCTACCTCACTATACAAAATACTATGTTATGCTTTATAAGTATTTTACCTTCTTTTAAAATTTGCCCCAATAAATTCTGAAACACCTTGTATGTGTTGTATGCATATATGGACTGTATTGTATGCATATACAGTAGAACGTCGCTTATCCGAATCAATTGGAACCGGACATTGTTTTGTTCGAATAACCGAAAGCCGAATGTGATCCATGCAGTATATGAAACCGGACACTATACGAATATTGAAAATCCTCCCATGAGGAAAACGTGCTTGAAGAAAAAGCAAAATAGGTGCAAAATGTCGCAATTTTACCTTTATTTTGGGAAATAATTACTTATTTACCACGCTGTACCAATGTCCACCTTCGTTTTTTCGCTGCAAGGTCTCTGATTCTTGAGCAGCAGTAGGTTCGGATATTTGACGTTCCGGATAATTGACGTTAAGATAAACGACGTTCTACTGTATGTATTGGTTGTATGTAAAGAGAGATAGGTGGTGGGCGTGGTAGCCTAGTGGTCACGGGCTCACGACTGGCGTTTCATGAGTTCGAGCCCCTGCTTCATTCAAGCACCGCCATGTAGAAGGGCTGGTGCTCGTTATATCCGGCGAGGCTCAAATACTTCAATTTAGCGTGGTGTGGAAGTTCGGAGAAGGGAAGTGCCATCTCTGGTATCGTCCTTGTCACTTGACCGTGATTCATAATTACGAGGTCCTTCCCCAATAGCTGTGTGTTGTTTAGAGTGCGATGTTAATAAAACACTCACTCATGTAAAGAGAGATAGAAAGAGCTGAATCCCTAAAGCAAACATTAAATTTCAACCTAAAGCAAGTTTTTCGTGTATTTCCGTTTTACAAAGGTACATAAATTACTAATAATTTAGTTATTAAAGAATCAAAACGAAGCATTACACGCGCGTAGGAGTTATAAAGACGCATTACCTATTTTAAAAAAATTAATAAAGGAATGAATCACGCTTATCAAACATTCCATAAAAGAAGGAGAAAAAAAAGTCGAAAGTAAATAAAATAAAAACCGAAATCCCACAAAAACCACTTCCCACCTCAAAACCGATCGAGACAAAATCCACCGACCCCCTTGCGGTCGTGACCGCCGCCTTATATATCAACCGCAGCGATCTCCGAAATGTTTTCTCAGATGATTATCAAAAAGGACAGCGTTCGTGTCGATTGACGAAAAGACCCCGGCCTTTTGTCGGCCCTACTCGAGTGTCAGGTCACGTCCTCGATAGATGAGGTGAGGGGGAGGGAGGGGGGTTATTTAGAGATGGCATCGAGAGTCATCCGCGGATCGATGCCGGAATTATTGACGCTTCGCCCGCGTTATCGAATTAGGAAAGGGGGACACATTCGAAGACGTCCGATGTAGTGCCTTGCTCCCTGTCGAGGAGGTAATCGATAAGGTGCTTTTGTTGTTGTTGTTAGATCCAGAAGCACGTTGAATAAATTGATTTCGCAATATTAAGGACAAATATGGACGTGTTATTTGTTGCATTAGGGGCTTCAAACTGTCTGTGTCTTTCCGACACTAAAGTCAGCAAGATTAGACAGTAAGCTTAGTTATATGATAAGTTTGACATCTCGGTTGGCATCCTACTCACCACATTCACGTCACGCCAATGTAAAAAGAAGAAAAATAATTCAAAATTTGCAACAAGGGGCTATCCACGAGGTCTATCCTCCGAAGCTCGGGTTTTTTCCATCCAGCCAAATTGGCATTTTGAGAAAGAACAACTCCACTCTGCAAACGAACGTCACCGCTAAATAGAATAGAAATATTCAGTGAGATAGAGAATAAGCCCAGTGGCTGAGTGGTAGTGCATTGCGCTCTCACACCACAGGTCCGGGGTTCTAACTTTGGCTGAGCAAGGTCGACTAAGCTTTTCATCCCTTTAATGGGTTGATAAATGAGTATCAAGCTTGCTTTTGGGAACTTAACTGGTGGTTTCCCTCCAGACTGACCACCTGACCGGAACATCTGCTCATCCACCTTAGGGCCCAAGGTCACGTATACTAACTCAGTTCCTATTCTTCGCGACATGTTTTTAAACAGGCATTAAATCCATGACTTGGTTTATATGTGAAGCAAGCACCGGTTATATGTTCTAAGAAACATGCCTACCAAAGTGCCGAGGTGTATTCTCTAAGATAAAAATTAAAGATTTGTTAGTCTGTGGGAGGGGTTTGAACACTCAAACCTCTCCCTTATGTGCCATAGGCAAGAAGAGCCACAGAATGAGCTACCTGAACCTTTAATTTTTACATTCGAGTGACGCGAATGACACCTGAACCGAAAGCATTCGCTTCATCGTAGGAGAAAATATTGAACAATCCTTCAAATTAATATGCATTATTTCATGTTGTTTCCACACCAAGATTTTTGGTAGAGTTAGGTCTCGAATTTTCGACCCATCGTCGAAGTAGTATTTAAGAATACTGCAGAATTTCCCTACACCCCTTAAATTTTTCGTTGAAAGTAATATGAAGGACAATTACTTATATATTCAGACCACGAAAAGAGTAATGAAGACAAAGCGTGATGTCATTTTATTCATTTGGCTGTGTTTCAAACTGGCGAGACGGACTGTTGTGTAACTCTAATGATGAATTAATTTAAATGCATTAGAATAATCGGCGATAATGAAGAGATCTATTTTGGTTGCAGTGAATGCATAATAAATTCCAAAAATTTTCCTGTCTCTGAAACTTTTGTGTCCGCAGTAATTTTCGTGGAGTATGTTTCGTGGTTACTTGGGGCTAACGTTGTCGGGTTGCAGGTTGGAAACCTAGTGCCACTGAAAAACCACTGAATGAGTGAGTGAGTGAATGAATATTAACGTCTCACTGTTCAGCAACTCGAGGGCTTTTGGTGACGGACCTCGTAATTCTGAACCATGATCAAGTGACGAGGACGACACCTGACCTGGCACCCCCTTTTCCTAACTATCACACCAAACCAACGTCAGGATGTTTGAGCTCTCGAGAGATTTAACGTGCTTCGCTCCCCTACATGACGAACCGCTGAAAGGGGTTAATTCACGTTAATCTGTGGAAGGTTAAAATCTTCCTGTTGACGTGAGGTTGTTGGCTCAGGTGTCATCCTCATCACTTTACTGTGGCTAAAAATTACGAGGTCCGTTGCCAATAGCCTTCGTGTTGCTTTAGAGATGGATGTAAATTAATGATGTAATTAATCTTGGAACCTTTCAACTATTCATTCTGTACCTTTGCAAAAGCCGACAGCCGAAAACGCAACATTAAAACACGTCACGTATGTTGTTTTCCCTGCAGTGATACGCTTGCGAGAACCTGGAGTTTTACCGGAAAAAGTTAACTTCTTAGCATGAACTTGAAAAATAAGATTTGGTAATCAAAGAAGATGAGATTAGGATTATCAGATTGACAGCTTTACCACCCTTGGCGACAAGTTTTGCGAAAAAATGATATCGCCAAGGAATCATCGAGAAGTACCTTGCGTCGATCCTTCCGGAAATTTTCATGAGACCGAATAAGAGATTTTTCGAGACAAAGTCGAGTCAATCGAGTTCAGAATTTGCTTGCGCGTTGACTGCGATGTGACAGAGAGACCTTATTTGTCTGAGTTCCTGCTAGTGGAACGCCGTAAAGTTTGTTTATATTACGAGTGTTTTCAACAACTGTAAATAATCTGTTATAATACTTCTTTGTGTATATATGTTGGTTTGTCTTCATGTAGTCATATTTGTTCGTCCTTGTTTATTAATAAATGTATTATTATTCACATTATTGGAGTCGTCGGCTGCTTCATCCACGCAAATTTACGACAGTATAAATATTTCATATTTTAAACTTTATCATTGGGAATAGATCCTATTATACAAAAGCTTCCAGACTTAACTATGCATAAAAGATACTGCTAGGCAAAATTTTTGCATGTATACAAATTAATATCAAAATATCCAAGGAGCATGCACCCTTTACTGTGATTAAAGAGCTCCTTTTAGTGTTTATGTGCGCATTGATTAACATTATTAATTTTCTGTGGCAGCAAACACGCATCACATCAAGACAAGTTACCTTTCGCTCTCAATGACGCTTCGTAATTGAAAGTGCTTTTAATGCGGGAATGAATTTCCAACTTGAAGGAGGCCGCCCTCAAGTGATCGTTGGGGAAAAATTGAGATGCGGCTCTAATGATCGTTTGAAACTCTCCTCGATCTGATGAGCCTCATTTGTCTAAAACCATTGGAGAAGATATTAAAGTTCACTTCTAGTGTTCTTTTAGGAAGTCTCTAAATAATGTAATGTCGAAATAAATTGGAAATTTTAAACCTGTGTAAAAATGTTTTAGAACGTTATGAAAAATTCAAGTTTTGTTTTACTTCAGCTGTATATTTTCCGCCGGTTTGTCTAATGGATTGGTAAAATATCCATCCGTTTCAAGAACGCGAACGTTAATGTTTATCTAAGAAGATGCACTCTGTTCGAAGATTAAAATATTACATAAAATTAAGGCTTTTAGAATATTTTTCGAATAATTTCTATGTTAAACAATAAATATGTACATTGTGATCGTTTTGAATTTGGGGTGTAGGTTTATTAATGTCGCACTAGAATGCAATACAAGGACCATTGGCGATGGACCTCTAAACTTTGAGCCAAGGTCGAGTGACGAGGATGATACCTGAGCTGGTACCACCTCTCCTAACTTCCATACCACACCCACTTTGACCCTCGACAGATTAAACGTGTATCAGCCCCTCTACACGATGGATCTTCATTGGCACCAAGGCTGGAGCTCTTGACATACCTGTCGCGAGTCCGTGACTACTTTTGAATTTCGAATGTGAATTTGTATGCATTAAGGTATCCGACTACGTTCGGAACCGTGATTTTAAAAAGACGCATAAATGGATAATTTTCATGATATTTAGTGTCACTTAGATTAAAATACATGTATAAAATTGTTTTAAGGACATTTTGACAAAAAAAAATATTTAAATACAATATTTTGGCAAAAAGAGAATAACCTTTTTTTTCAAAATAGTCTCCTTTTGTGAAAAAAATGCTTCTATTATAATAATAATTTGCCTGATTATAGCTCAGACTTCTGTACAGAGGATCAACTACGATTTTTGAAAAATTCGCTTAATTTTCGGAGTTACAACCATTTGAAATAATTATCGGCGTTTTTTTCTTAAAATTTCTCCCCTCTGTTATCTTAGAACATGGATAAACCCACTTCTAAGTTATATATTTCAACAATTCTAGTTGAGCCTCTGTACAGAGGTCTGAGCTATATACAGGCGAAATATTATTATCATAGAAGCATTTTTCGCAAAAGGAGAATATTTTGAAAATGGGTCATTATGTGTTCCTTTTTTGTCAAAATAGTGTACTTAAATAATTTTTTTTATTGTAATACTATTCTTAAAACAATTTTATATACATTCTCTAATCTAAGTGACACTAAATATCATAAATATTATCCATTTATACGCTTTTGAAAAATCACGGTTCCGAACGTAGTCGAATGCCTTAAGAAATTATATTCTAACTCTAATTTTAGTTCAAAATAAATTCGTCTGGTATCCTAAAAAATTAATGGAAAATTTTGAGCTTGAAGAATATTAACTTATAAACAGTAAACAACGGAAAATTTCATTTCTGAACTTTGAAAAGAGACCATGTTTGGTTTTTAAAACATGACGTTAAGCAATGTTTTTTTAAAAATAGATTTATTTTAATATCAAATATTGTTGATTTTTTTTTCTTATTCAAGTTTTAAAAAAAAAAATAAAAATAAAAATTTTTTGGGATTATCCGATTACATGTTTAATATCAAAAAAAAAAAAAAAATGACACTAACCTTAATATTTAAAGAAAATATTCAATACATTTGGCAAATACTCTATATACTTCTGTTTATTTCTTGAACTAATCTATAAGCATTGAGAAATTTATCCTAGCGTTATGTTAGATGAAGTAATCTCCCCCCCCCCATTGATGCTTATTAAATTGCTTAGTAGTCTACAACGGTATTTTGTAATTCCTCTTGATCAGCAAATCATCGCCCTATCAAAAATTTCTTCAAAAATCCCAATAAATGAAAATTCGAGAAGACTAAATCTGGACTCTATAGAAGATGTTGCAAACTTTCTCAAATTTATCTTGTATCAACAACCATTTAGTTTGATTTGACGTATGGGGGGAGGGTTGCAACATCATGCAAACGTTTAACTCCCTCATGTAATCGTTCTGGAGCTTTCCTTTTTGTGGTTGTATTCAATTTCCAAATATCTAATTTGAAAAAATCTGATAACATCACATACAACACGTTTTGAACACTCTACTATTATATACGCTATATTTGTCTGCTTACCAGGAGCTAAATCGTTCTGATCAAAACGATGTTCCAGATTTTGCTACCACATGAATTAATGCGCCAATCTTGCCCACGCATAGTTTGTATTACAGTCACCTCTACCTTTTTTGTTAGGCACTGTCCTTCGTAATTTTTTTTATCTTTTGAAAACTAGTCCGCAGAAAATTGTTTCAAAAACCTTGTTTCATTTGACGTATTTTATTTCAATAATTTATATTATATGTACAATCAGCTATTTTAATAACCTTTTTAAATCTGTTTCTGCTTTTTTTCCGATGTTTTAATATTTTATAAAGAATTTAATTTTTTTTTCTCTCTTCTTTCATTCGTTAATTTTCACAGTTTGCTCGATTAATTATCGGTGCGTGTTTTTAAATTTTTTGAAATATAATCTATTTTCCATTTATATTATTAAATTACATTAATTTCTTGTTTCTTATTTGTTAACATTTAGTTTTTCCTAAGAGAGCTACATAGGTGACGTTTGGCACTTTAAAACATATTTAAATTCACTATTCTATGCTTACTCTAAATGTGCTTTTGTTGATAAATTTACTTTTGGTTTTGTTTTTCTTGCACATATTTTGAATTCATAATTTAGTCACTTATTTGTCTGATTCAATAGCGTTCTATGCAATTTCAATTCTATCGTTTTCATGATTTTGCTTTACATATGTTATTATACTCTCATATATATTTCGTTATAGCTTTTTATCAAGAGTCGGCAAACTTTAGGACAGAAGAGCCAGTTCGATAACAAGGTTTCAAAGAGCCATTTATATGCATACGTGGGTGAAAAGGGGGAGGGGACCTCCGGTAATGGTTATGATCAAGACTGCTTTGCTCCAATTAATATTTTTTTTCGCAACATTTAAATAAAATTTTATGCAAAGTAAGATATTTTCCATTCCTTAAAAAACTAAAAACCATCTAGAATTTTTTTTGTTTTTGTTTCTGTGGTCAATACAAGAACAAGAGTCACAATATCATGATGTGTTTGGGATAAAACTTTCAAGATTCGTGAAAAGAATTCTACAAATACCGTCAACGGTTTATTGTACTATTTAACGTTTACACTAATAATTAAATCTGGCTTAGGTTATTCTTGCCTACTAAAGTAATACCAACACATTATCTCCTTATTCACCCTTAAGAATGCCATAAAATAAGGAATGCATTTTTTTGTCACATTTGTTGGAAAGTTTATTTCTAGTTCATTCAAGAGAGCTCCGGAACTTGTGGATGGAAATACCATAAAATCCGGCGTATAACGCGCACTATACTTTTCAGCTGTAATTTTTAATTTTTAGCTATATTCGCTGTATAACGCGCACCCCCCTTTTTTTATGAAGAAACCTGAAATGTACGTGCACAATGTTGTTGTTCGAAAGTCATTTATTCGAGGTATTGCTCCAAACTTCAGAAAAAGTAGCACATTTCTGGAACCCTTTAAGTTCATAAGGAATGTCATTTCTTTCAAATAAACAGCATTTCGATATATACAGAAGTCTAATTTTTTCTATACTCTTTTCATTTTATTTTTTAAGCTCTCACTTTTATACTCGGCGTTTAACGCCCACCCTTAAATTTCGATCTTATTTTTTGTGTTAGAAGTGCGTGTTATATGCCGGATTTTGCGGTAAGTAAACGTTGCAAGAAATCCCTTTAATGAGTGTCTTTATATGGGCGCAATTTTACTAATTAACTGAACTTTTATTGTTTATAACTAATTGTAATATTTAATTTTATTCTCAATAAGCTTTGTTAATGGAAAAAAATAAATCCAGAAGTAACTGTTTTAAGCCATTCAAATGTTAAGATGTATACGAAATGCACGTAAATTTTTTCAATAGAAAATTACAAAGAAAAAAGAGAAAAGAAAAAAAAATCTAGTGTAGACATAGTTATTTTTTTATATAATACTTAAATATAAAAGTCTGAAAAGTCACAAAGATCTATACAAAGAATCACATGCGGCGCACGAGACACGTATTGCTGATATGTGGCTTTCTCTGAATGTATATACTACATGCATACATGATTTTGTAAAATGATACACAGTTTTATATGACATAAATTTATCTGTTATAATCTAGTTTTAAAGGAAATTTCGTTTTAAAAACAGGGCTATTTCTATTCACGTACAGTATTACACATTTTACCGTGTTTAATAAGAATATATTCCTGTTATAAAAATAGTTTTTCCGCTAAAGGACCACTATTAAATATCTAACATTTATTTATAAATACATATACGTATACATATATGTGTGTGTGGCTAACGTCGAGAATATATAAATATATATAGTTTTCTAATCTCGAATTTTTATCACTTGAAACAAGTTAATTAACTGAATTTTTATCCATTATGAACTTAATTTTAATTTATTTTTAGCGGTTAAATAAAAAACAGCAGTTATAAATGTGGTTGCAGAATTTGGTATAAAATAGTGTACAATTCTTTTAAACAAAAATAAAGAGCATTTACAATTCATTCTATAAGGACAAATTCTCCATTTTTGCACAATACTTTCATTAACGTGAAAGGCTAAATGCACAGCCTTTAATTGAGAGAAATAGATCTTCTTAACAGGGAGGATAAAACTATCGTTTGAGTCGAATAGAACTAATTGGCCGGCTTAGATAAAGGTAAAAGTAGACGCTTTTATAAATGGTTGGTACTCAATGGACGTGTGGTGTTAAAAGAATGGGTTGGAAAGGGCGGAGGTTTTACACATCCCTTGAGTGCCAATCATTTAGACCTTCCGCGTTTCCATCGGCTAAATTTAGAAATAATCTGCATATTAATTTTTTTCCATATCTTTTTAATAACTTTTTTTATTCGTTGAACATTATTGATTTCGTTCTTTCTGTAGAAACGCTTCCGTGTATCGATCCTTATCAGTATCCTGGAATAATTTTGATTTTATTTTTTGTTGATAGTATGAGGGGGGGGGGGTTGTTTTGGGAATGCGGAAGGATTGAAGAATATTAAATTGAATTCTTAAGTGAGATAGTTCAGCAGGGTTTTTTTTTTCTCGCATCTTGTACATTTTTGGGGGGAAAGTAGGACTTTTAACAGTCATTTTGAAAATAAAGGCTAAGAATAAATATTATTAATCGCATGTACTATGAATATACAGTCGAGCCTGTATTTAACGAAGTTGCTAAATCCCGAAAAAAAGTTCGTCATATGGGAAATTCGCTATATAGAGGCTCATTTTTTAATTTTCTTTATAAACCACATAAAAACAAGTTTTAAATTATTAAACACTATATATATATTTAAAAAAGTAATTATTCACACCATTTTGTAAATTAATATATATTTATTTTATATATCTTACCCCTATAAAAAAAAAAAAAAAAAAAGAAAAGAAAAACTGTGCAAGAAAAGTTTCTTGACGCTTTTATCCACTTCCTGAATAATTAAACTTTTTCTTTGATTCTTAAGCACTTACATTTTGATATATTTGAGCTACGAGAAACGAAGCTACCAGTACGACTGATCAACACTACAAATGAACGGAAACTAGTTTAAGGACACGAGACTTCACTGAGGGTAAAAGGGGATATCGAAGCATTGGATAAAATTCCCAGAATTCTATTGCTCTCGGTGAATTAGGCACCAAATAAAACCAGTTCGAGATTTATGACTACCATAAAATGTGTTAAAAGATATAATTACTTGAAATTTCCAGAAGTAATTTTAAAATAGGGACAAAAATTGAATCACAAGAGAAAAAGTCTGTTGTATAGAAAATTCACTTCGCTGTTGGGAGGTTATTTTACGAAGAAAATCGTGAATTGTTCTTGGTTCCAAGAAAAAATTCGCTGTATAGAAAAATTCGCAATATAGAGGTTCGACGGTATATGTAATAATTCCTTTTAATTTCTTTAAACAACTTTTCAATTTGTACTGGTCCTGGCCTTCAGGACTCTCGCGAAAATAATTAACTAGCTTACCCGCATAACGGAATAATTGTAACCGTATCTCTTGAAAGTTAACAGCTTGCATTTTTTAAGTAAGATTACATCAGAATCTACCGAATGATATCTTTTCACCAATCATAGTCTCCTTCCACGGAAATCACGCGGTTTTCTCGACTTCCTGTTGCCGCTTCCTATAAAAGCCCCCCCCCCCTAAGATACTGGAAGTCCCTCTCTTTGTTTCTTTTATCATCGTCACAATAAAAATCGCGCGTGTCTTTTTGTGATGAGCATTTTCTGTGTAAAGGGTTGCTTAAGATCTGTAGATTTGTGTGTGTCTACATGTACAATAAACAGGAGTAATCTGCCAAAAAGACTGCCTCGTCAGTAACATCCATATTACATAAAACACCTAAAATAATGATAAAGATAAAGACATTTCTAACAATCGCCACCACGCTCTGTCATATATTTATTCCTTTTATTCAAGTACTGCCTTCATTTGAATACGATTTTCTAAATGTTTTTAAAAGAAGACAAAATTCAATAACAGTTATTTATTTCAATTTTAACTACTTGTATTTTCACAATGTTGGTAGTAGAAGAAAAAACTTTCGAAACTGCATAGAGCGCTTTCTAAATGTTTGCTATAGTAAGGTGACCAATTTTTTTACAACGAAAAGGAGGATGAAAAATTTAAGAGAAATTTACAACGTAAATATATGAAACATTTTATTAGTTCAATCCAAAATACGCTACTTACGCTTACATTCCTTTTAATTATTTACTTAAACAAGTATATTCTCATTGAATGATTTTTTTTCTCACTTGTTCGAAAATTACCAACTGAAAAGGCTCTTTCAACTGGTGTATTAGTTCCAGGGCAGCACAACGTAAATTCAACAAGAATAACTAAATTTTCATAAGGAACGTGTTCTTTTTTGAAATGCTTAAATATTTCCACCCATTTTTTATCAATTTCAGCATGCTGATTTACCAATTGTTCCAATTTATGAGAATGTAAATATACATTCAGTCTTCTTTCTATTTCAAACAGACAATTGTTATCGGTTTTATATTATCAGGCGTGTCTTTCCATAAAAACTTCAACACAGTTTTCTAAATCTGCCCAGTTTACTTGCGATGAAGTCAAAAAACACCATTGAAAACTGATATTTCCTGTGATATTTGTTTCAGACCATTCTTCGACATATTGGAAACATGTTTGGTTTGTCTCTGAATACAGAGATTAACAGGTCAGTTTTAAAGTATTGAAAAGGAGGACATTTTTTGAGGAAGGACAGAAACTATAAAAGGAGGACGGTTGATCACCTTAGCTATAGTCCAACTGTAGACAGTGAGTTATATTAACGTCGCACTGCATAGCAACACGAGGGCTATTGGCGGCAGCATTCGTAATTTTTAAAAGTCAGGCAAATGACGAGAACAACACCTGAGCTGACAACTCCCTCACCAAAATACCACACCACGCCAACACAGGACTTTGAGCCTTGGCAGATTTATAATGAGCATCGTAACGGTTCTTCAGAGGCTTAAGGGCTCGGACGCATGACACGCCGGCCACGGGTTCGTGACCATGACCACTTGCTAACGTGGCCTTGAAAGCGCGGGAATGTAAGGGCGTAATGATATTTTTACACACACGTCAGAGGAAGAAAAATAAAATGGAACGAAAGCATGCGGCCTATCGCGAGTTTCCAGTGGGATTTGTGATCCCGAGTTTTTTAATTAACATTGAGCTGTAATTAATTCCTGTATATATGTAAAGTTGTGGAGTGGATTATTTGAGGAAAGTCCCACTGTATCTGAATTAAATAGAAGATTAAAATAAATGGGGATCCTAAGTTCTAGGAATGAGGATTTAACATGTTATTAGGGTTTCTATAACTTTAGGGTACAAAAGAAGATAATTTTCTCAAATACTATAAATGGATATTTCAGAGTTTATAGCGAAATAAATTTAACATTCATTTTTAAAAAAATTTCTATAGTCTTAATTTACATTATCATATTCATACATTTCTATTTTGAACTACGAATATATCTTCGGTATCTTCGGAAACGAGTGTTTCATACTGTAGACAAATCAACGTACATTTCTTTTTGCAAATATTTTCCATCATCATTTGACCAATAATACAGTATGATAATATATTTTGTTAACACTTATTGACTTGTTACATTTCTCGCCTTCTGTTGATGTTTATAACATAGAATATTGTAAAATCTGGCGTATAACGCGCACTTTTAACACAAAAGATAAGATTGAAATGTATGGGTGCGCGTTATACGCTGAGTACGAAAAATGATAGTTTTAATAATGAAAAACACATATGAGCATAAGAAAAATTAAACTTTTACATAGATCGGAATACTGTTTATTTGAAAGAAATGACATACCTAGTGAAATTAAAAAAATTCTGATTCTAAAAGTATTCTATTTTTTCAAAATCCTAAGATAATAACTCGAATAACCCTTTTTCGACCGCATTATGATTTACTGCAGTTTTTTTTAAGCAATATTTTTTTTTGAATCACTACGTTGAAAATTAAGGGATGTACATACACAAAATACTCAACATTGGGAAATTTAATCCGTTAGTGCTAATTAAATAAATTGTACCGCTTAAAATAAATAGTCAAATCGTTTCCTAAGGTCTTCATTAACATACAAAAAATTAATAAATAATTAAAAAATAAGACACTTATATTTTTACATAATTATTTTTTTGGAACAAAAATGACAATCTTCGCAATACGGTGAAAAAGCCCATCGGCTGAAAAAGCAATTTCTGTTATACAGCTCTACTCGTCTTCGTTGCTAAAATAGTAATTGTAGAGCCTAAGCTAATATGTATCTTGGAAGAGTGGATTTAAAAGAATATATATATATATTTCTGCTAAGTATCGTCAGAGTATTCGTAAAAATAGGTATTCTATGTCATTTTAAAGTGAGTGGTACTTATAAGTACTGTCGGTAGATAAAGGGTTAAAAACATACCAGCATTGTACACGCACACTTCTGGTCATTTCGTAAAGAGGGTGCGCGTTAAACGGCGAATATACGTAAAAATTAAAAAATGCAGCTTGAAAGTATGGGTGCGCGCTATACGCCGGATTTTACGGTTATTGGAATCCTCTAGAAATAGGAAGGTAACGTTCACATTATTATCATCTTTCAAAAACGTTATAGAATTGTGAAATCAAGCACAAAAATTCGCTACTAAACTGATAAAACTTACAAGTAAATATTTAAACTGATGGCAAATTAGCAATTCATTGAATGTAATGTTTACAAAAACAGAAAGACGTCAATCACGATCTGGGTTCAAGGCTTCTAAACAACGTGACTACCAATAAATTCTTCACAGAAATGCACGTAGCTCATGTCACCTTGATTGTAGCTTTAAATATTAGGGAGTTGTTTAATGAATTATAAAAAAATTTGATTAGCAGATGAATATGTGATTGATTGATGCCTCAAGATAATCTGCGTAGCTTCAAAAATAACTTACTTTCTTTAAGAATTTTATTTTTATTTTTCCTCTGGTAAATAAATTTTCTAAATCATCCAATTATTGGTTCCTATGAAATTAAAGATGACTAATGAGAAACAGAAAAAACAGCAAATAAAATTGTCATTTTAACGACCAAAAAATTCCATTCCCTTAAAAAACATTTTTTTTTAAAACTAAAGATCAGAGCATAGAAAACGATTTTTTTAAAAATACTAAGCATATTTTGTTAGATCAAACAACTGTGACAGTGGTAATCGAGGGATAATGGTCACGAACTCGCGGTCAGCTATTTGGAGGTGTGAGTGAGAGAATATTAACGTCGCACTCTTGAGCTACACGGGGGCTTTTGGCGACGAACTTCGTCATTTAGAATCATGGTCAAATGACGGGGATGACACCTGACGAGCTGGTACCCCCTCCCTCCTAGCTACCTTTACCACACCAACGGGAGGACGTTTGATCTCGACAGATTTAACGTGCATCGTGCACGTTGAGTCTTTAGCGGTACTGGGCGATGTTTAAAACGAGCTTCAGATTGAAATTTTGATATTATTTCGCGGAGTAATGGTGTTTTCTTAACGTTTATTGGAAATGGGCCGCAAAGTCTCCCCGTGGTATGATACAGACGTTAGGAGAGTAAAAGTTTCACTTATTTATATAACAGTCGTCCTAATTAGTCGGCCATAATTCAAATTTCGGAACCATCAACACACCCGTAATATAGTTGTTGTTGAGTGTATCATTAACTGAGAAATATAAGAATAAAGCTCTATTCTTTGAAACAATACTAACATAAAAATTTATATTCATATTTTATTGATTAACATTAAAGTAAATTTACTAGAAATTAGTGAATTTTTATTTCTTTCGATATAAATTTGTCTAAATGAAATTTTAAGATTTTTTTTATTATTATTATTATTTTTAAAGGGCTGCGGATGGGTGTTTTACCATCGCAGACTTAGTACATTCCCTGGAAGCTGGTATATCTTTTTAGTGTGGTACCCTATAGGCTGATACCAATCGTAATTCGGACGCCCAGTTTTCTCCCCAGAGGGAGGCACTTGAGTTCTGATGCTGCGAACCTGAACTAGGATTTAATTTTGTCAAGAACACCCGAGCTAAACAGACACTCTAGGGATCTTTTACATGCCGTATAATCGTATGACATGACCGCTGTCAATTTCATGCATCATGAAAATCCACCGACTTGGGCCGGGGTCGAACTCGCATCTTTGGTTGCAGAAGACCAGCGACACACCAACCACGCCACCCAGCAGGGTAGAATTATAGGGTAGAAAATAAATTATACTAATTTAATCTTTTTAATGCCAACTCTTGCAGTTTTATACAATGCCAAATAAAATAAATATTTTCTGTTATTTTTTTTCTACTTTTCCATCCAACCCTTTGGCTCTTCAAGGGACCATTTGCAGCAAACTTATCACAGAAAAAAACCTGAGAATCCTCAATCAAATTATATTATTTATCGCGGGGAGGGGAAGAGAAACTGTCTCTTTGGAACGTTTTGCCCATCAACTTTTCTAAGGATCAGTTTGCTGAATAAGAGTGCATTGTTAGCACAAATGCAATCCCCATACTTTCTCTCAAAACCATTCCATAATGCTTTATTTATTCATTTTTTTTGTGTGTGTGTTATTTGCTTAGAAACAACTTCGTGCCAATCGAGCGTTTTTGTATTCCCCAAAGGAAATATTACTTGTGTCTATTGTTCGCTTTTCGGAGCGAAAATTTTATTGAAAGAAGCCTCTAACGATGCTGCTGAAAGGAGAGTCTGAAGATGACGTTGAAACCTTACTACGCATTGGGAGCGAGAGTGTTTGCTCGGAAACATTTATATATCGCCATTCATGCATTAATTTTGTATACTGGTGTACAAGACATGTTCTTTGAAGAAATTTTGAGGAAAGCAACAATATATTTCAATTCCCTTTTAGCAAATATTCTAAATAATTCTTGCAGGAGAGCACTGCTTCTTTTTTAATTCAAGAGTACCATTTACTGAACAATAATGATAAAATTTTGGGTTATGGAAGGGTTTCGGACATAATATAACATTCTACTAAAGATTGGGGAATAGTAAAAGGTATAGCTCATAAAATTTAACTGGTCTTCGAAATCAACCCGTGGTGAAAAAATGGAGACTTGAAATATTATGTTGAAGTCTTCTCACCGAGCTTCGAAAATAGTGATCCTCATTGTTAGTACAGTAGAACGTCCTTTATCCGAACGTTTATTATCCGGAGCGTCAAATATCCGGACCAGGTTTTTTTTTTGTCAACTACATGTACTGTATATAAAAATGCACGGTATAAGCTGTGACCAGACTTAGAAGGCAAAAAAGACTTCGATGACGACCACAGGGAGGAGAATACCGACTTAGTCCAATCAATCCCAGTATTTCAAGAATGCGATGAAGAACAGAAACACCTGGATGGCATGCGATGCAGAAGATTGTGGGTTTCAAATTAATAATTTTAATTTAATTTAATTAATTACCGGTTTTGACGTCAACATAGATTCGTCTCTATTGTTGTAACAATGTAACTGTTAAAACAAAGACAAAAGTTGGCGTCGAAAACTTGTTTTTCAGCCAAACCGAGTATCCATTGTTACAGCAATGCAGACAAATCATGCTCTTTTTTCAATTCCTAATATCAGTTCACTCTCCCTCTCTCTCTCTATACATATATTTATATATATATCTTATTCAAATTTTCAATCGTTAATAAAATACTTTCTATTCATCCATTCAAAGTAGGGATTGACTTAAATTTTTTTTTTATATTACTTGTTAAGCATATAAATAATAAAATAGTTTGTAGTACAAAAATGTTGTTTAATAACTGTTTTAAATTAATTTATTCGTAGTATAGAAATTGTTTTATTATAATCGAGTTATAAGTAAGTTTTCCATAGCACAGAATATCCGGAATATTCCTTAATATCCGAGTTATTAATTTATTAATTATATGAAACCGAGATGAATTATATCAACCCAAGCGATGCATTTATTCAATTAACCGAGATTTATGCATGATAATAAATTTTCTTTACAAATTAAGTTATAAATTAATTCGTAGTTCAAAGAGTCTCTTAAATAACCAAGTTATTGTGCAGAAATTTTCTATAATAATCGAATTTATAAATTAATTTTATATAGTACATATATTCTCTTTAAAAGCTGGATTATAAATTTACCTAGAACTAAGCTGTATGTAAGAATTTCCTTAACTATTTGAATATGTTTCTGCTGATAAATTTATCTCTTTTTTTCTACGTTTGTAGTTATATTTCATGTCACTAGATGGAATAATATTTTTTTCTTCTAAAAATTTCTCTCTTTTAACTATATTTATTACTTCAGATGTTATGGATATGTAAGATTGATCTTTTTTAACGCGCTGTCACTACTAAGAGACGATTATTCTACGATCATTACCAAAGGAAATCTATGTATTTTCATATTTAAATACAAATAAATTTCGTTTCAATGAAAAGAGTGGACTCTGATCTATAATAAAATCAGGAACTATATTTCTTTTACACAAAAATACTGAATATGTTGCTTTGAGAATAAAAATACTTCAATATTTAAAGTTCATAAAAAATTATTATTTGTGCTTTGAATACTTCGAATTATTATATTTACACTAGTTGGTATGCCCGTTCTTCGCACGGGTGAATCGAGAATTTAAGCAATACAGACTGAAGGATAAAGAATTTTTAATGAGTTAATTTTACGCTAATTGCATATTAAACAAAAAAAGAAAAGCTTTCTGCATATCTCAGCCGAACAAAAAAAAAACCATACTTGTTAAATTTTAAGTCTGTAGATCTAATAGCTGATAAAAAGAATTTTTTTTTATTTATAACGCCCCGTAACTCTCTTGTGGGTTGATTTTTGAAAACACCTTCCTAAGCTGATCTCGGCTCAGCAAAAGTAACATATTGTAACAAATTCTGTGTAATGAACGCTTAAAATAGTGTAAATAATTTATATCTGGATGTGTAATACGCTAATACTACTTTCCACTGTATTTATTTTATGTTAAAATTGTAAGATTCGCAAGCAACGCCATTCCTTACATCATCATAGCGATTCAATGGAAACATAGTGAAATGTTGGCGATAGAGCCAAGTTGGAATTATTTTTGGCCACCCTTTTGGCAACTTGGCGATGGTGCAGAAGTTGGCATGCTGTAGCGCCACCTGGTGAGGAGCTACAAAAAAGAGGATAGCACAAAAACCTTCTCCACAAAAAGATACATATGCATGCTAATTTTCATAGTGATCGGTTTAATGGAACTGGAGTGATACGATTTAATATATACGAACATCCATTTATATATACAGAGAGAGAGATTAACATTAAAGGAAAACCTATCCAAACGAAATTTCTCTGTGCTTGGCGAGCATGTTGGCAACTTGGCGATTGATTGAACGGTGTAAAAGTGGATATGCTGTAGCGCTACCTTGTAAGGATCTACAACAAAAAAGATAGCACGAAACCCTTCTCCACAAAATATACATATACATGCCAATTTTCCTATTGATCGGTTGAAACGGTGTTGGAGTGATGCGATTTCATACATACATATATCCATTTATATATATATA
>BMAV01002813.1:111219-143135 GCA_019973955.1 Trichonephila inaurata madagascariensis
TTATTAATTATATGAAACCGAGATGAATTATATCAACCCAAGCGATGCATTTATTCAATTAACCGAGATTTATGCATGATAATAAATTTTCTTTACAAATTAAGTTATAAATTAATTCGTAGTTCAAAGAGTCTCTTAAATAACCAAGTTATTGTGCAGAAATTTTCTATAATAATCGAATTTATAAATTAATTTTATATAGTACATATATTCTCTTTAAAAGCTGGATTATAAATTTACCTAGAACTAAGCTGTATGTAAGAATTTCCTTAACTATTTGAATTTGTTTCTGCTGATAAATTTATCGCTTTTTTTCTACGTTTGTAGTTATATTTCATGTCACTAGATGGAATAATATTTTTTTCTTCTAAAAATTTCTCTCTTTTAACTATATTTATTACTTCAGATGTTATGGATATGTAAGATTGATCTTTTTTAACGCGCTGTCACTACTAAGAGACGATTATTCTACGATCATTACCAAAGGAAATCTATGTATTTTCATATTTAAATACAAATAAATTTCGTTTCAATGAAAAGAGTGGACTCTGATCTATAATAAAATCAGGAACTATATTTCTTTTACACAAAAATACTGAATATGTTGCTTTGAGAATAAAAATACTTCAATATTTAAAGTTCATAAAAAATTATTATTTGTGCTTTGAATACTTCGAATTATTATATTTACACTAGTTGGTATGCCCGTTCTTCGCACGGGTGAATCGAGAATTTAAGCAATACAGACTGAAGGATAAAGAATTTTTAATGAGTTAATTTTACGCTAATTGCATATTAAACAAAAAAAGAAAAGCTTTCTGCATATCTCAGCCGAACAAAAAAAAAACCATACTTGTTAAATTTTAAGTCTGTAGATCTAATAGCTGATAAAAAGAATTTTTTTTTTATTTATAACGCCCCGTAACTCTCTTGTGGGTTGATTTTTGAAAACACCTTCCTAAGCTGATCTCGGCTCAGCAAAAGTAACATATTGTAACAAATTCTGTGTAATGAACGCTTAAAATAGTGTAAATAATTTATATCTGGATGTGTAATACGCTAATACTACTTTCCACTGTATTTATTTTATGTTAAAATTGTAAGATTCGCAAGAAACGCCATTCCTTACATCATCATAGCGATTCATTGGAAACATAGTGAAATGTTGGCGATAGAGCCAAGTTGGAATTATTTTTGGCCACCCTTTTGGCAACTTGGCGATGGTGCAGAAGTTGGCATGCTGTAGCGCCACCTGGTGAGGAGCTACAAAAAAGAGGATAGCACAAAAATCTTCTCCACAAAAAGATACATATGCATGCTAATTTTCATAGTGATGGGTTTAATGGAGCTGGAGTGATACGATTTAATATATACGAACATCCATTTATATATACAGAGAGAGAGATTAACATTAAAGGAAAACCTATCCAAACGAAATTTCTCTGTGCTTGGCGAGCATGTTGGCAACTTGGCGATTGATTGAACGGTGTAAAAGTGGATATGCTGTAGCGCTACCTTGTAAGGATCTGCAACAAAAAAGATAGCACGAAACCCTTCTCCACAAAATATACATATACATGCCAATTTTCCTATTGATCGGTTGAAACGGTGTTGGAGTGATGCGATTTCATACATACATATATCCATTTATATATATATAGATTTAAATTATGTTTTAAAATTGGGACTTTCTATCGTTAAGAGTGGTTACAGTAGCCGAGTGGTCATGGCCGTGAACTCGTGGCCGTCGAGTCATGGATTTGAGTTTTTGAGACTCATGAAGAGGCCGATGTACTCTAAAAATCTGTTGAGACTTTAAGCCCTCGTGTTAGCATAGAGCGGAAGTTTGGAGAATGGGGTGCCAGCTCAGGACTGGCTTGACAGAGATGCTAAATTAAGAGATCTATAGTCAATAATAACCGGTTAGCTATAGAAAATAACGTTAATAATAGCATATATTTGTAATAGATCTGGTGGTGTTGTTACTTATGCCACCTGATCGACAGTAACATCAGATCAAGGCCCACGAAATTCATCATGGCAAGGGGCTAGATCAGCGATACTGTGGCCCACCGAGCCTTTTAAGTGGCCCGTTCATATATGGCCCACTGCCCTGAGAAATTTACTTATTTAAGAACACTGTATTAAAAATTTGGTGGGAAACTCTTTGTCAAGAAATCAGATATATCAATTTTTGCTTTTTGTCGTTGTCGTACGGGTACGAATTGATACTCTTTTTCTATTTGGAATGGTTACGATTAGTGATAACAGACAACAGTGGAGTAGAGACCATTTTATGGGTGGAACTAATTTTTAACTATCTTTCATATCTTGCAAGGGAAAAATATTCGAAGAAAATAGATTACTTCAAGACGATTGGGGGGTTGACTATTTTGTAGTGAAAAACAAACATGGGTCAGTAATAGTTTGATTTGTCACGAAGGTACTGTATTTGAAAAATACCAATCAACAGGAATCATTCAATGACACTTTTCCTCGAAGATCTCTTTCAAAAGGTGATAAATTGGCTTGAATAATCTTTGCAACAACAACAAAGTGTTTTGTCAGCGGTAATGTCACACCGATAACAAAAACATCCTATAAAGTTTGTTATTGGTAATCATATGAAACTGTTTACTGATGCAGAAATTGTGAAGTAGTGTTTCTTAAATGCTTCTAATTTAGTGTTAGTGACAAAAATATAAAAAAATATAAAAAATAATTATTAAAAAAAGCAAAACAGGAGTTATAATATTTCAATCAATTTTCCACATTTTAATTTTCCGATGTTATGTTGATCTTGAAGCATTTCTCCCCCCACCCCCTTCATTTATCCTTGGCCCGTGTGAAATATATAACTAACATATATATGTGGCCCGCGTGAAGTAGCTGACTTATGTATGCAGCCCAGCAGAAGAAAAGGTTGAGAACCCCTAGGCTAGATTTTTACGCCTGTCGTTAGCTATAGCTTTGAGTACCATACAGGTGACAGTACGATTTTGTTCGGTTCCACCCAGTTATGAGGGAGGACACCCTGGGAGTGGTCAGGGTTCTCTAACCTCGTTTCCCTTTCCACCCACCTCACGAGAGGATTTGCGGCTCGACGGCTATTTAGAACACCTCCATACCGCAAAGGCATTATTCATTTATCTATGCCTTCTCTGGGATTCAAACCCAGGTCCTGCGGCACAGCAGTCAATGTCATTAACCACTATACCAGATGGGCGGCTTGTAATAGATCTTTTACTATTTACTGCACTTTTATAGGAAAAATGTGGTTGTATACAAGTCGTTTATTATGCACGTAATTCAAGAACTTATCTTACTTTGTAGAAGTATGTCTTTTTTTTTCTCATACGTATTTTTATATTACAAAACAAGTAATATAAAAAAAAAATTAGGTCATTTCCTGCTTAGATCAAAAAAGAAAAATTTTACTTTAGCTACTTTTATTAAATAGTTACAATTAATATAAATATGCATATACATATAACAGAATCACAACTTTAAATGGTAAATTTTTATTCATTATCATTAAAGTATCGTATTCTCATCCAAAACCATCGTGTCTATAAAATTTCAGGTCAACTGAATGCTTTAAAACGTGTGAAAAAAACCTTTTCAAGTGTTGACACAAGTGGCCAAAAAGGATGCCAACGTGGCTGTATTTGTAATTTTTTAAATAATTAGTTTCAGTCAATTAATTTTTATTAATTATAATTAAATTATATACTGTATTGTCATCCAAAATAATCATTCATATAAAATTTCAGCTCAATGGAGCGCTTTGAAATGTATTTTATTAACGATTTTGAAAATTCCACCAAGATAAATAAATATATAGAAAGTGCGAGCTAATAGTAGGAATTGAAAAAGTCTAGCATACTTTTATAAATATTTCTAAAATAAGATCGCGAAAATAATTTTCTTTTCCTTTTGTGCTAAATCGACGTTATATGAAGTATATAATATAAAAAATTATATGATTTCTCAGAATTCTATATGAGACCCAATTCTCTCTGAAATGCAATGAATACTAGATACAATAGAAAAGCCACCTCATTACCATTTAGAGTGGATCTTCTCCAGTGTTTCTGCTTTTGTGTGTCGAAGAACAAAACTTAATTAAGCATCCAGTGTTTCGTTCTGTAGTAATCTAACCGCGGGGATGAAAATAATGGCTGAAAGCACGCTTTGAAGAGATATCGTGGAAATTACAATTATTGAATTCCTTTCTTTTTTTCCCCCCATCTTTTATGAAAATTCCTTCAGTTCCCTCCTTCCTATTCAGTATACTTCTGAATAAGACAGGAACAACTTTTTAATAAAGGTCGGAAGAAAATGAATTGCAGTTTCCGTCGATTTAGAAATGAAATCTTAAAATTCTTTTTATGCTAGACACAAAAAGAGAAGTTCCATTTTTTTTTTTTTTTTTTTTTTTTTTTAATTTAAAATTTTGAAATGTAAGAGAGACTTGTGTTGAGTGCCTTAAAAATAAAATGTTTTGTTTCCCCTGAACAAAAGGAAAAAAAATTATCTGTGAAAAAAAAACAACACATTTTATTAATGCACCGATTGAATAAAGCTCTGTGTCATTTAATGTGTCAGGCTTTCAATGGCTTTGAATAATGTCTGTGTTTCCCTGTTTCACGATATTTCTATTTTGAAGTATTACTTAACGAGGCACTTTTAGAACGAATATAAATTTGTCATCTTGTCAAGTTCATTCTTGTTTTTATTTTGTTCTTTTATGGGATTTTATTCGTTCTTTTGGATCTACGTTTCTGAGGAACCCACATTCGTAATTCAAAACTTTATGCAACTTGATAGAAATTAAAAAGAAATGCATATTTTAGTTTCCCTTATAAACTTGCTCGTTAGGATTCAGGGTGTTGCCGAATTCGACCAACAAATTCTGAGGGATGATAGTAGGCAGCATGGGGATAACAAATTACCATGGGGTCGCAAACCACGTTTAGTCTGAGAAATTTGCGATAATAGTAGCCGTCGGAAGGAGGATGCGCCAGACGAGGGGAGTGGCCAAACGAATGCGAGGATTTACATATACAGGCACAAAATACCTCGTTTTCCAACAACTCGTCCTCCCGAAGTTGCTGCAGGAAGTACTGGTCAATACGCACCAGAACGTGGGGTTCATGTATGATAGTACACCAGCACACTCTTTTCGACTGCGGTTCGTAACCACCTCCAGGCTACATATTCCGGGAGGTGGATTGGACGCGGAGAACCTGTTGCGTGGCCTCAACGCTTCCTTCACCTCAATCCCATGGATTTTTCCTTCTGGAGCCACCTGAAATTGTGTATGAGAAGCCGGTGGTCACAGAGGAAGATCCACGTCGCTTCAGCTGACGTCGCCAGCACACCGGATTTGTTTGAACGCGTTCGACAATACTTCTTCCGTCGTTGTCGTTTGTGCTATAACCTACGCGGCTGAAACTTCGAACAATTCCTGTGGCAATCATTTGTTGTAGCCTTTGTGATGTCGAGCTGCGATGCATTGTTCGTATTGTAAACATACTCTTTACGTCTAATAAATGTATTCCTTGCCTCTTATTGCCTCTTCTCATTCCACTCGACATCACACACACTGCATAACTGTTTTAGTGAATTACTCCGACTAAACATGGTTTGCGACCCCATGTTCTATGATGATTTATCTCCCCATACTACCTAACATCACCCCCGCTAAATTTGTCGGTCGAATTCGGAAACACCCTGTATAGATGAAATTTTTTTTGTGAAGTACTGGCACAAGGGAATGAAATTTAGATATTTGATCTTTTTTACGGTAAAAGCAAACAATTTTTTTTATCAAAGAAAAAAAAAAGTATTTTAGTACTTTTTAATAGTTATTGCGTTGAGAGGACACCTAATATATTTACAAGAAAAAAAAAACCTTGTACAGCTGGGCACTTAAAGGCTACTTTAATATTAAATTTTTAAAAAAAGTCTACCGTCGAAATTGCCGTGCACAATAAAGCGAAAGACGGAAAAAAGCTTGGGGATCGGACTGATTCTGTGGTGAGGAGTTATGAAATGCTGCCAAGTACATTGTACTACTCAGTACTTATTTATCCATAATAATTGTTTTTGGCTAGTTATATTGTGAAAAAATAATTATTTTGAGCCTAAAATCATTTAATCAAAATTACGTAATTTTCCATTTTTTTTCGAAAATTCAACCCCTTTGTGGCAATATTTAGTTATGAAGTTAATTTTTAAGACTATTTTCCTCCCAATCTCCCTACCACAGAAAATCTTTTCTTCTAAGGTATAGGTTTCGTTTAATAATATTTTTCCCCTCAATATCCCCCCCACCCCACTGTTGCCCATTAAATAATTGAGAAGAGAAACTGTAACGTGGAAACATCATTATGAATAACAGTAAGAGACACGAGGCGTTTTATCTTTAAATCGTTTATTCAAGCTTTAAATAATCGATATCAAAATGAATTAGATATGTAGATTGATTTAACATTATCCAACTCTATCAAATGAGGGTTATAATAAGCTTTGACTTATCTCGCGATCTCTGCACAGAACTCTCTTAATAGCGAGACTTTGATCGTTCCCTGTTTTCTAATCTCCTCCGGTGAGATTTCTTTCATCTCATCGTCAGTTAAACTTCAGTGACGCAGAAATCGACTTTTCTCGATTGTACTTTCCCCTATATCTTGCTCACTTTCATTCAAGAGAGAGAAGAATCATCTTTCCCATTCCGATCACTTCACTTCTATTGAAATAGTATTGCCCACACATTTGCATGCATAACGTTTCCATCCCAAGGCGATGTGTTCTCGTATCAAACAATGTAATAAAGTATCCCTCGAGATTACTTAAGGGAAACACGCGTGAAAACTCTCTACAAGGTGACAGATTAGATTTGAGAAATCATTGTAAAGCGTTAGACCTACCGATAATTTTGTTTGTTTCTGACATATTTAACCATCTAATATATATTTTTAGGAAATATTTAATAATACAGAAAATTCTTATCGGTTGGATTATCTTATTTTATTGAAAACTTTTTGGATAACTGAATGCATTCTCTCTCGCGCGATTGTGTTTTGATTGTTCCAACTAAATAGCCGGAAGTGAATTCGTGTTTTCTTTTCTTTTTTTTTTTTCTTCTTTGTACAAGAAAAATCTCAAATCAATTCAAGTTTCAATTTTAGAGAAATGGCAACAAATAAATCAAATATTTTCTCTGAAATAGCTCTGTGCATTAAAGAATAGCATGATCGAAATATGAAAAAAGCATAAAAATATATCAAAATTGTTGGCTTTAAACTAAGGTTTAATAAATGAAATTTTGAGTACAAAAACACTCTAAGTTTCTACAAGTACTTCAATAATAAATGGTTATAAAACTATGTAAAATAAATCAGTATTTTCCTTCACCGTTTTTTGCTTAAAAATATTTCAGTCGAGCAAATATTGATCTCAGGAAGCCTTCAAATTAAAGTGGAATTCGAATTCTACAAGTGTGGACGCAAATATGTTGTGTGAAGTTTTGCAATTATTTATTTAATATTCTTAGACAATAATTTGCAGCATTTATTCGAATCCAAGCCACCATCTATTCTATGTCGCACCTCAAATTCTCAACACGTTTTTTGTGAAAAATAAAAACTAGTGTAAAATGGTTTTCGTCTCAATATCCGCCTTTTGCGAAACAAAAAAACAAAACAAAAAAACTTAAATGAGAACTAATAAGAAGTGGACAATTATTTATTTTACCTGTATTAAAAACTTAATTGCATATATAAACATGTAATTGCTCTAACTGTCGGAATCATTTTCAGTATCCTCCATCCAACGAATTTTTCCGCCTTCGATTCTAAACCGAAACCGATTTACAACAGCATTCATTTAAGGGGAAAAAAGGGTAACTTAATGTATCCGAATACGTTGAAAATGACCAAATTCGGTCAAAACAGATATTTTTGTTTTTTATTTTATTGAATAGAGCTATCTTTTGGATTAACAAAACAAACTGTGCTTTGTTTTTCTACGCTACCCAGAGGCCAAGTTACAATCAATTTTATAAAATTAGAAAAACCAGAAGTGGGTCTTTGATCTACCAGAAGTAGGTGTTTAAATTGCTTAATATCAATCGTGGCGAGTCTGATAACTCAAAATGTTACGAATGAATTTCTATAAAACTTTTTGAACCTGATATTTATGTTATTTTCTAGAGAATGTACTAAAATATTTCTTATTGTATGAATGCTTTTTGAGTTACTGCTTGTTATTTAAATAATGGTCTCATAAAAAATGTAACATCTCATATAATGTTTACTCAATCAGCTCTAAATATTTTTTAATTTTAATAAAATATTATAATTTTAGTACATTTTCTTGACAAATGCATCTAATTTGCTTTAGTAATACTTTTACTAATATATGTTTATTACTTTTTCTCTAACTGCTTTGAAGTTTTCCAAAATTATTGCTGAAATTTCACTTATAATTGTAAATTTCAGGTAATTTATTATAAATATTGTTAGTTAAATAGTATTCATTGGTACTGAGTCCTAAAAAAGCATTTATAATGTTTAAATATGTTATTTTGTTTAAAAGTACTCCGAACGTGCTTGGGTACCTTAATTCTAATAAATACGATATTTAAAAAAAAAATAGCAATACTAGTATAATTTTGGATTTTTTTTATCATTCAGTTGGTTTTGTAAATAGTTGCCAATAAACCGCTTTGGGTTAAATGCGGTAATAAGTCTTTTACAAGTATATAAACCACAAATAACCCATTGATGCAATTATTAAAAAAAATCATCAATAACCTAAGCATCAAGTACATCATTACTAAAAATACACAAAAACCGCAGGAATTCACTACTCACCTGTCCCAAATACTTGTTCACCTTAATGCTCTCTAAAATCAGTAGTAATTTATCCAAATAGTATCCAAAGGACATAAATCCCTGAGTGATTGAACTTGTTGATTTTTCGTCACCTCAGTCAAACCGCGAGATATTCCATCTTACACTCACCTTTTGCGTAGACTTATGCAGGAGTAAGGAGCTTATTTGATAAAAAGAACAAAATGGCTTGAGAAATTCCAGATACGCATAAACAGTGAGTCATTGGATAAAACTTCAGTTAGAGCGATAAGAAGTGTGTTTGTTCAAATGCCAGGTATGTATCATTGCAATATGTATTAAGATCCCTGATTGTAGGCCTCAGATGCACTTCAGACATCTTCCATCTCTACATACCTGTTTAAGGAGGAATTAGCGAAACTTGCAAAAAGGAGAAAATACTTCTACCTGCTTTAAATATACTTAAAGATGAATGCTGTCGACAGCTTTGCAAATGCAGTAGAATTATAATATTCGAGAATTATTGCTCTACTGTTCTTGTTGAGTGTTTGATTTCTTTTTTCTCGAATTTTTTTTGTAGGAATTTGTTTTGAACTAGTTGAGGTGCTTGTTGTATAGTGTTTTTGGGTGGAATGCAGTAAAATTTTGTTCTGTGATTAAAATATAAATTCCTGCTGTTAAAGTTACTTTTTGTTTCATATATCTATACCCATTCTTCTTTAACAATAAATAAATGACTTTGATGATTAAGTTACAAAAGAATAAGCACAAATTTAAAATTAAACTTTTAAGTTAAATTTGTATTAATGGGAGGAAACCGAATTAAGAGACAGACCTAAAACTTAACAATTTTATTCTATTTATTTCCGAATCCAATAGGATCGCAAACAGCTAATGGTAGCGAGTTAACCCTAATTAATAATAGTAATTATTATAATTAACATGAATACACAGTCTCCGGCTTAAAGAATCCAAAAATTATGTCTTGTTATTACGAAACTACCCATCAGAATGTAATAAACTGTTCATCCGGGAATTGGAAATCCCTCCCAGCCGTTTTGGGTCTAGTCCGATCGACCACACGTGAATGCATTGTTCGGCAATAGCAGACGATAAACTTGTTACACTGACTTCATTAGTAAAGATTTTGGACACAACAGCAAAAAGTGCAGTGCGTATGGAATTTAACGGAATTTAAACCAGTCACGCGTGTACAGTGACGTATTCGAACAGAATGGAAGGTCATTACTGACTTGCCTAATAGGCTTACCAGGACTCTTACAAAATGAATGACGTACACGATTGACAGTGTCTTCTATGACGAAAACTTAAGGATACTCGCCAGTTTGAGATACCAAAGTTTCCATCTCCTTTAAGGTTCTTTCTCACTGGTGGATAGATTTTAATGTCGGAGAATCGACATTCCATTCTGTTCAAACACGTCGCTGTACACGCGGGACTGATTTAAATTCCGTAAACCAAAGTACGCACTACACCTTTACTAATATAGTCAGTGCAACGTCTGCAATTACCGAATAATGCGTGCACGAGCTGATCAGAGTAGATCCAAAAAATCTCGGAGGGGTTTCCAATCCACGGATGAACAGTTTATCACATTTCTGATGGGTAGTTCCGTAGTAATAAGCCATCGCTTTTGAATACTTTAAGCCCGGACATCCTGTATATGAAAAAATGCAGAAGCACATTTAATCCGCTGAGGACACTGATTACCAGTTTTCAAGTCTTATGCTCAGATATTTAATAATTTAAAATGCAATTCTCAAAGGTATAACATAAATTAACACTAGTAATCTCTTACTTCTATCTTTTCCCCCACTTTCGATTCACTTAACTATAAGCATTAAAATTCATTTTCATATAGTGTTTCCTTTACAGAAAGTTCGCAAATCAAACAATTAACTAAAAGAATTTCCCCTGGGATTTGCGGAAGGATCCAAAGAGAATTATTGTAAAATACGCCGTATAAAGCACACTTTCAAAATAAAAAAAACGAGTAATATATAAAAAAAATTAAGTCAATTCTTGCTTCGTTAGAAACATACATTTTAAAGCGCTCCATTGAGCTGAAATTTTATATACATAATTATTTTGGATGACAATACAATAATTTACTTATAATTAATAAAAATTAATTGATTAAAACTAATTATTTAAAGAATTACAAATACAGCCACGTTGGCACCATTTTTGGCAACTTAGCGACCCTTTTGGTGACGTTTCATAACTTGATAAAGGTGTGTTTTTCCCTCACGTTTTAAAGCATTCAGTTGAACTGAAATTCTATATACACGATTGTTTTGGATGACGATACGATACTTTAATGATAATGAATAAAAATTAATGACCACTTAATGTTGTGATTCTGTCGTATGTATATACATATTTATATATTAATTATTACTATTTAATAAAAAGTAGCTAAAATAAAAATTTTCTTTGTTGATCTGTGTAGGAATCGACTTAAAAATTTTTTTTTTATATTACTTGTTTTTTTTCTTAATTTACCAAATGAAAGATAAAAAAAAAAATCTTCGAAGACTTTTTAACCATATTACGTATTAAAAACTTCCTTCTACAATTACGGGCAAAAAAACTCACAAAAATGAGTTGGAGATTTTAATCACATTTTTTCCCAACAACTTTCTCTTATTGGGAAGGTGAAAAGATATTAAAGCGAAGAGAGATTAGATTAAGACTTTTAACATTACACTGCAAAAGCAACTCAGTCGAAAACAAGAAAATACAATTACGATATTTTCCTCGATTGAATTAGCTATCCACCCTAGAGATTCAAAACTAAATTACAATCTAATAATCTTCTCTTTACCCCAGACTCATCACTCTATTTTATTTCTGCTGATTTCATATAAATGCTATTACTTTGAGCACGCTGCAATTATTTGTTGCTGCAGTTATAAATATTTTATGTTTCTCTTCATGAAACTGTAACCGTGTTGGATTTTTTTTATGCTTTATTCATGAAGTGTAGTCATTTTCATTTGTTTTAATGATCCATCAAGCACCATTAATTTCACCATTGTTTTCTTAATGAATACCTTTATAACAAGTCAATTAATTATTTATTGGCACATTTGTTTGAAACGTTCTCATTTTTTAAATCAGTGTGTTAGATGCAGTTTTGAAATAACTTTTTTTCTTTTTGTAGCATACTTATTTAAAAACCGTGCACTTGAAATATTTTTTTAAATTTTATATAGGTTCTTTTTTGTTTCAATCTTTTATAATGCACTACTGATTGTAAAAATTGAAGCACCATGAAGTAAACATGTAAATTAAACTATATTTTTAAAAGAATGTAAAACTTGTTAGGATGTGCAAAGGATTAGAATTACGTAGCGATCACGTAAGTGTGGATTTAATGTATTTTTAAAATAATACAATACTTTAATAATTTTAAGTAAGATAGAAGAATAGTATATTATTATTCTTTAGATAAAATTAGCAATCATTTGTTAAGTTTTAGCTCACAAAACCGCAAGATGTAATACTTACTTCGTTGTATTAAAATTTTTGCTTTCCAACGGTTTACATTCATTAATTTTTACGCTGAAATAATGATGGAAACGAATATTACCTGCTGATTATAAAAAACGCGTGAAAAATACTGTAAAAAAATAAATATTCAAAAGTAAATTAGAATGAGACTTAATGATATCAGATGCTTAGTAAATAATTCATAAATTCTCATTAGCATAAAATTTTAATTTTATTCTATCTCTACTACAGTTAATGAAAATTTCATAATTATGGAAAATTTTAAAATACCGCAAAGGAAATAAATAATCCGCATAGGATTTCTTAAGAAAATTTTTTTAAATATTATATGTACAGTACTCCGAAGGCTGATATTATGAATTTAAATGTAATGCTAGTTTGAATTAAAAAAAAATTTACAGGTTTTCAGAAAAATATATGAACAGATATGTGAATATTTTTCTTTTGTATTTACAATTTTTAGCACTTCAAATTACTTATTTTTCGTATATTATCATGATGCTAATTAAGTTATTTTTATCTAAATTGTTATTTATTGATAAAGTTGCAAAGATAACATGTAAGTGGTTTTCTTTCTTTATGATAACGATAACAAAAAATATTACATGTACATATAAACAAAATTTCCTCAAAGACTTTTAAGAGAACAAAGAACAGAATATTCATTATTTTATTCCATCTAAATCTGACTACGTCCGGACCGTGGTTTTGAAAAAGCGTATAAATAGATATTTTTTATACTTAGTGTCAGTTGAATTATAATATAGATAAAAAATTCTTTTAAGCATACATTATTACAGATTATTTAAATGCAATTTTTTTTTGGCAAAAAGTGAAGAAAGCATGACATATTTACAAAACCTTCTCCTTTTATGAAAAATGCTTCTATAATAATAATATTTTTCTCATATATAGCTAGATCTTCTGTACGGAGCCTGAAACAAGATTTTGGAAATATATAATGAAAAAGAATGGATTTATTCATATTTCTATATATATAAGTAGAGAAATTTTGACAAAAAACTTCAGATATTATTTTAAGTGATCATAATCCTGAAAATGATGTGAATTTTTCAAATCTTTTCAAATAGTCTTTGTAGAGATGTCTTAGCTATATATAGGCAAAATATTGTAACGAATTTTGTGTAAATAGAGTAAATAATTTGTATTTGGATGTGTAATGCATTTATATTACTCTGTTATATTTATTTTATGTTAAAATTGTAATATTCACAAGTAGCGTCGTCCCTTACGTTATAATGGTGATTCAGCGGGAACTTGGCGAGATCTTGGTGATAGAGCAGAGTTGGCATCATATTAGGCGACCAAATTGGCCACCAATTAGGTGACTTTGTCGACCATTTTGGTGATATTGGCGACCATGTTGGCGAGTTTGGGACTCTCTGGATTCTTCTAGAAATTTGTGGAGAAATCCACTAATGTGACGCTCTATGACGCAAGCGGTTATCTTTCTGGAAGTTTCCGCCGCGTCTATAAACAGAGCGGTACTCGCCGAAACGGTCAGTCTTGATTCAACCAGTGATTAGTAAACTTGTTTTGACCGTGATTACCGAATAGCTCGGCTATGCTTGCGAATAATATTTTACATACATGTATTTTAGACACTAGTAATTGTGTCTGAGTACTGTTGAAGGCGTGAAGACCTTCTGAGATTTAATCTGGGAATATTGCTGTTGAATTCGGTATTTAAAGAATTGGATTTTCGTTAATAAATTCTCATCGCTCTTAAAGAACTTTCTTGTACTGTGTGGCTGATTTGCATAAAATCCTCGAACCCCGATCAACGTAACAATATTTTTGTTATCGAAGCATTTTTTATAAAAAGAAAATAAATAATTATTTCTCAATTTTTTGCCAAAAAATTGAATGTAAATAATATTTTCCTTGTAATAATGATTCTCAAAACAATTTTATATGTATATTTAAATTCTAGTGACACATAATATATCTATTTAAAGTCTTTTTCAATATCACGGTTCCGAACGTAGTCGCTCACCTTAAAACTCAAAATTTAAAAGATTTTTTCCACACCTAATATTTAACAATACATTTCCCATTAAGTATAACTTCTGAAACGTTTCCCGCCTCGTAGCTGCGAAACCGGCTTCCCCATACAGATAACATTACACCGACCATGGCCACATGTGCACCCCAGCGCCTTAAAAATAATAAGATTAAAATCTCATATTCAAAAAATAGCTATCAACTTTTTTAATGCTGTACCTGATATTAACAATTCGAATATGCTCAATTTATTTCCATATACTCCTAATGACAATTCTAGAAGGCCAAGAAGAATTCTTCTTGATTCTTATAATCCTTCTTAATTTTCTAAATCATGCAATAATTTTTTATTGCAACATAGTATGCTAAAATTTCACTTTTCTTAAAATGTTTTCCATGTTAAATTCTTTCCGCCCCGCTGGACAAGCGCCTCCCCATTTTCTATATCTCAGCCCCCAGGGCAGCCAGTAGGAGTCTCTGTTCACTTCACCCAGCAACCAATCAGAGAGCAGGCTCTAAACTCTCACCCAAGCCAAAAAAACCCAACCACCTTTTCCCCCCAATGGAAGACCCAAGCCCCGCCTCCTGGATCCCATCGATTGACCAATCACCGTCATGCCACTCAGCAGAATGAACAAAAACCACTTTCGTCATGTCTAACATCGCAGACTATCCATATATGGGATTGAGGACTGTTTTTACAGTCCGGATGCCCAAAGAATAACGCCTATTCAGTGCGAGGTCCTTTCTCTGACACAGCACCGACAACCGATGGTCGTGAGAAAACAACACTTCCTGCGAGCCGGAACTCCGAGTATAGTTCAAGGTGTAAGAAGCGACCACCCCCACCCCAACAAAGTGGAAAGACAGTTCGTTTTGAAACACTGAAAAGAACGGTTGTGTTTGCCTCCTCCTTCACAAATGAAATACTCTGTAGTATTGAAATACTGAATACTTAAAGTACTAAATACTGTAGTATAGAAATACTGAATAGTGAATAACGTATCTAAATGTAAAAAGCGTAATAATAGCAGTGAAAGTAATAAATCAATTATTTAATTTCTTAACTTTCACTCTACCCATTAATTTTCCCAAACGTCACACTTCGAAAAGCGAAAACAACGACATTTTTCTTACAAAATAAGAAAATGATCCCGATCATGTTCGGAGCAAAGCAAACTTTTGTTCATTATAGTTTGAGATATGAATCCAAAATATAAGCTTTCGAAAGGAATACACACTCATAAGACAAGCTCGTATTAACCTCGACATAATCTCTACTTCAACAAAGCTCTATCATCATCATCGGAGCTATTATATATTTCCACCACACTTCGGCGCACACGTGTTGGTGCGGCATCATTCACCATCATTAAGGCGTATTTTATAGCTTTCATCGCTCTCCACCTTTAATCATTCAGGCGTTGTCCAGCGCTCTTCAAGGTTTCCGCATCCGCACAATGGCATCTCGGGTCCATTAAGGATCGTGTTATTCAACGCAACCCATAAGTCCTAGCCAATTGAATGACGTAATTTGTCGTACTGGAAGAGAGTGTTATCTCTCACACCACTGATCCGGAACTCCCCCCATACTCTCGGCATTATCTTATTAAGGGCTTAGATAGACATAACCCTCGAGTATCGTGAGTTGTAACCAAGTGTGAGATATTTCTCCCGCAAAGTGCGATATCTTCAGAGAGCTCTCTTTTGTAAATTTAATTCCATTGAATATTTCGGAGTGGGATGGAGAGAATAATTAAAGAAATAAAAGGAATTCACGCACAAAGCAATGCCAATGGGGTAAATTCACGACGGTCACGTGATGGATATAATCACGTGTTCTCCATTGAATTCAAAACTGACACTTGACTTGTACTTGGTGTAAAATTTAGATAAAATTTGAGTTGATCATTAAGGCAGGTTTTCCAAGCATTAAGATGCTTTAAAATCTGGCGTATAACGTTCACTTTTAACGCAAAAAATAATATCGAAATTTACGGATGCACGTTATACGCCGGGCATATAAATATATATAAATGATATACATATAAATAACATAATGATATATATATAATGACATATATATAAATGATAACTTCAAAAATGGAGAAGAGATTCGTATAAAAAAAATTAGACTTCTACTTAGATGGGAATACTGTTAATTTAAAAGAAATGACATTCCTAATGAACTTAAAAGGTTGTAGTTTTAGATGTACACTATTTTTTTCAAAAGCCTGGGAAAATACCTCAAATAAATGACTTCAAAACATAAGACAAGCACATGTACATTTCAGATTATTTCTTTAAAAAAAGGGATGAGCGTGTTAAACGGCGAATATTCCTAAAAATGGGGGAAAAAACAGCTTGAAAGTATTGGTTCGCGTTATACGACGGTGCACGCTATACGCCAGATTTTACGATACTTAAAAAAGTTTTTAAAAATTAAAAAAATAAAATTCTTACTTAACACGTACTTTTGAAACAATTGCATTTTATTTCGATATGAACGTCGTTACTGTTGATATATATGTGCTTTTTAAACAAAAATTTTTGCAGAAAGCAAAAGTTGCCAATGGCGAAGCACATGAACTGATTAGAAGGAAATACGTGATTATATTTATCATGTGATTATTACGTCATATGCATTTAGTCTTTTCAAGTATTTCTAAAACTACAAAGTTTGTTTACACATTTATCGAACGATTTAGATAACAGATTTAAAAAATTGTGAATATTTTTTGGACGAGATAGAGCTCCTGACAACAGCATATTATACGAAATTAAAAGTTTCTTTTGATATTTTTCAAAATAAATCATATAATTGTGGATGGAAGGATATGTTTCATGCTTTTAAAGGAAAAATATTCTAAATTGATAAGTTGTTGTTGTGGCTAATGACACCTGTCTGACGTAGTCAGAACGAGGCCCACGAAGTTCGTCGTGGCAAGGGGCTAGAAGTACGCCTGTCGTTGGCCTTGGACTTGAGCACCATGCAGATGACAGTATGAATTCGCTCGGCGAAATACCTCGAAGGGACGATAGATGGCGAAACCAACTATCTCCACCTCCACAATTTAGACATGGAACTAAAGGGGAGGGAAATATTCTCCAGTCCCCTGCACTCGTGATTCAGCCCACAAGACTTTCGGTCCCAGTGATTTAATGAGCACGTACTCCGTGTGTACTCGGAAGATATTTGGTGGCATCGGGCATCGAACCCAGGCTTTCATGTTTGGAGTCCGATGCTCTAACCACTAGGCTACCCACGGCCCTCAAAAATAAAAGTAAAGTTGATAAGTAAAAAACATTATGAAACACATGGAATTAAAATTTTTAAGTGTAAAATAAGCAATATTAGTTATTGCAGAAAGAGAGAGAAAAGCCAATCCTTACTCTACGTAAAAAGAACTCCTTAGTAAATATCCGAAAAAGGTAAGTACATTGTTTGGAATATTTTTAAAGCGAATTCACAAAAATGGAGACACGAAAAACTTCACCGATTCATAAATCAATTGCAAACATCTGTAGCAACAGTAAGCAAAATAATAAACCAAGATTTATGGCTTAATATGCTAAAAAAAAAACCATTCACTTTTTTCCAAAGCTCAACGCAAAAAACATTTTATAAGTCCCGTATAATGATCATTTAGCAAGAGGGCAATGGAAATGCATTCTTTCCCAAGATGAGGAAAGGTTTTATCTAAACCCCTGCAACAAAAAAAAAAAAAAGTCTCAAAAATAGTCTTTGTTTGCTGAGTTTTAGAATGCAGAGAGAATTTCGGTAAAGGTTTTATGATTGCCACAAGTTTCTCTTAGAAAAGGACTTTTTAAAAATGCATGTGTAAAGAAGTGTACCGAGTTCTCACCGCTCTCTTTTACTAATTCTAAAGAAGAAATACTTTTAATATAATACTTGATTGGAGAACCTCTTTCTGTAAAGGAACCGCGATTCATGTAAAGCAGACTACTTAAAATTAAGCGAATGAAGTACGCACGAAAAAAAAGGATAAGATAGTAATCGGACGTGTTAACATAGATTAAATTGTAGTTTACATTTAAATCGTTAGTGATCCAGAAAAAATTTGAAAAACCTTGTAGTGCGATTTCAAGGAATCCAGCTGAGTATCTGCATTTATTGATAAGTATTTTTTCATTATAAATAGTTAGAGAAGGTTGAAACTGACTCCCTCCCCATTGGCTTCATTAAAAGTTGATAGTAATTATCATTTTCTTAATGATGGCTCTTCATTCCACCAACCCTCACACCAACGCGAGCGGAGGTTCGCTAAAGAAGATTCGAAAACAACGTTAAAATCACCTCATTAACATTAGCATGAAATCATTTTTACTTCCAAAATTTTCAATGAAATTTTATCCCCTTTTCCAATCAACTTTCAAAAAGGGAAACTGCATCATTTATGTACGAAAGTTCAGTGCTTCTCAAAGTTTCAATATTCACGACCCAATATTCAATCATAATTTTCATCGCGCCCCCCCTCATACAATAACAATATTTTTAATTTAATAATACTATACTTTAACGCTAAAACTACGATATCACTTTAATTTCTTAAGTGTCACCGGCGTATATAAATGTCTCTCTCACCCAAAGCTTTAATTTACTTGGACGTATATATACGTCCTTCCGAAGTACGATCTTTTCTATGCACTGTTATCTATAACATTATTCCGAAGACTGGAATGCAAAAAAAGGACCTTGACAATGTTTGCGAAGGATTTACTTATTTCAGATTATTTGCTTCTTTATTTCTCCCCCCGCCCCCAACACATCATCGTGCCTACGTGGAAAACAGTTGGAATTGGGTAGCGAATCGCGTAAATTTTAATCGGCCGTTAAGGGATAAATTATAAACCGTACAAATGATCAAGATAAGTGTTAATTTTTGTATATAATTTTATGTATGACAATCCCATGGGGTCACTGGTAATTATTAAACTTGTTCTTAACATTATATTGTTAACTTAATTATAAAATATATTGTGCAGTACTGATACATTTATAAGTATATGTATTTAGTTTTATGTATTTTATTTGTTATTATGTCAAATGTATTTGGTTTGTTTATTTTCAGTAATTTAATAGTTTTTTTTAAGTTAATCTTTTGTTTTCGACTTTTCTAAATGCTCGCGCCCCCTTCGTAGAGTTGTCATGCTCCCCAAGGGGGGCGCCCCCCACAGTTTGAGAAATGCTTCCCTAGTTATATTTCAAAAACTACCCCCGCACTCGAAAACTGGCGTAGGTACTGAGTACATACGTTTTAACATATTTCTGAAAAGTCTCCTGTGATTCTTCTCCTCTAGACTATTATAATTGTTTTCTGTTGAAAAGAGCATTCTCAATAGAGCATTTCACACTTGTCACGATTGACGGATTCTGAAAAGTAGTGAAAGAAGAATGCTAAGTAAAAATTTTACAAAAGACTTTCTTATCGTGGAAGGCACGATCCAGACTCCTATGTTGTCAAATTTTATAAATAAGAACATTTTCTTTTCTTATTAAACGATGAAGAAAGCTCCAAAATCGCTCTCAATTTCATGCACCGTAAATTCCAGCTATAATGCGCTCCTATGCTATCAAGCTGCAATTTTTAATTTTTAGGTATATTCGCGGTATAACGCGCATCCCCTTTTTTTTTACGAAAATATCCGAAATGTAGATGTGTACAATGCACTTATGTTTTGTAGTCATTTATTCGAGGCATTATTCCGAGCTTAAGAAAAAATAGTATACTCTTTTAGAACTACAAACCTTTAAGTTCATAAGGAATGTCATTTCTAAGCAGTATTTCGATATATGTAGAAGTATGTTTTTATGCTGCTCTTTTTTTTTTCCCCTTCTTTTTTTTTTTTTATTTTCAAAACATTATTTTTATACCTGGCGTATAACGCATACCTATAAATTTTTATCTTACTTTTTGTGTTAGAATTGCGTGTTATACGCTAGATTTTACGGTGTATGACGCGCGTTTTTCAATTCCTACTATTAGCTCACTCTCTCTCTATATATATTTATTTATATATTTATCTTGTTCAAATTTTCAATCGTTAATAAAATACTTTCTATTCATCCAATCAAATTCAAATATTTTTTTTTAACTTGTAGTGGATGACACTTGATGTCAATACATTTTTTTCAAATATTAAATCATTAATTAAATTTAATTTAATTAATTACCGGTTTTTGACGCCAACTTAGATTCATCTCTATTGTTGTAACAATGGTGTTAAAACAAAGGCATAAGTTGGCGTCGAAAACCTGTTTTTCAGCCAAACTAGCCAAAGCGGGTGTGCATTGTTACAACAATGCGGATCTTTTTTCAATTCCTACTATTAGTTCATTCTCTTTCAATATATATATTTATTTACTTATTCAAATTTTCACTTTAATAAAATACTTTCTATTCATCCATTCAAAGTAGGAACTGACTTTAAAAAAAAAAATTTTTTTTTATTACTTGTTTCTTTTAAATTCACTTAAACAGAAGTAAAAGTAAGAAGGAATAATTTGAGAACGAGAAATTGAGAAATGGCAGCCTTTATTGGTTTAAAAGTCCAATTTGACCCTACTGTAAGAAATATTTTACATTCTTGTTAATATATGAATCATTAAAAGGCAACCATTCGATGTCTTCCAAGATTCTTTATTATAACTTCATTACGTCTTTCGACAGGATTTAATTCTTCTCTACCAATTCCACTTCTTTTCAAGGAGCTTGTACTCGTTTTCTGAAATTAGTTTATACTAATAGATTGTAAATTGAATTAAAGTACATCCTTTAGTTTTTGTGCAGAAGTTTCTTCTAAAAAGGCAATCAAGACGAGAGATTAAAAGAGAGAGAAGATTGGTTGAATTAATGTCGTGTCTTGGAGATATTATTGGATTTTTTTTATCGCATCCGACGTTGAATTTAATTTAAAATACTCCGAGTCGAAATCGGAGTTTAAGCAGAGAACAACTGAACAAATATCATGAATGTAATATTTAAGTAAAATAAGACATTGTTCAATTATTTTGTATCACTCTCTTAAAAATTCAGCTTGCATAGAAAAGGCATTGTTATGACATTAATTAGAACGCATAGTGATCAAAGGGTAAAAGAAGAATTTTAAGCAATTTCGTAATTAAAAGATATTTTTTTAATGTTTTAAATATTTCCGAGTGTAATAATAAATTAAAAAGGTTGTTTCTCTGTAACTTTTATAACTGAAATATTTCTTATTGGACGCAAAATTCAATCGATAATAGATTATTCTGCAAAGACCAAGTAATTTCTCTAGTGTTGTATTTCAGCATTCATGTTTGCTTTCATCACTAATGAAGTTCATTTTTCAAAAATATATTACATCAATAAAAGCTTTTGCATAAAATTTCTACTGAATTGACTTAAAACCATAACAATTAAGTATTTTTTTACTATTCAATTGATCTATGAAATATATTTAAAAAATTATGTAAGTTAATATTTTTATTTATTTCACTATTGCATATACAGTCGAAATTCTATATTGTGAATTTTTCTATATAAGGAACTTTTTCCTGGAACCAAGAACATTTCACGATTTTCTTCATAAAATAACCTCCCTATAGCGAAGTGCATTCATTTTCTATATAACGAACTTTTTTCTTGCGACTCAATTTTTTCCCTCACTATTTTTAAAGTATTTCCGGACATTTCAAGCTATTCTCTATTAATACATTTTATGGTGGTCATAAACCCTGAACTGGTTTCATTAGGTGCCTAACTCGCCGAGAGCAATAAGATTCTGAAGTACAACCAAGAATTACAACCTTTAGCCCCCATTGTGCAGTTCACTAGAAACATCTTCGATATCCTCTTTCACCCTCAGTGAAGTTCTAGTTATAAAATAATGCATATTTAAAATTACTCCTATGCCTTAAATTATAGAAAATGTCTTTAAAGTTCATTAATTTTTATGGAAAATTATTTTCTTAATGTCGAAAATACAGTGTATTCCTCAACATTCTTTTTTTTCTTGTTTTCCTTGCAGTTACTTTTTGTTTTGTTTTTATGGGTAAGATTTATAAAATAAATAGATATTAATTTACAAAAAAGTGTGAATAATTACTTTTTTAGTACATAGTGTGTGTGAATTTAAAATTTGCTTTATATGGTTTATAAACTATATTGAAAGATGAACCTCTATATAACGAATTTTCCATATAACGAACTCTTTTTCGGGATTTAGTGACTTCGTTATATGAAGGTCCGACTCCGACTGTATATATATATATATAATTTTAATGAATGCGGCCTCCCTAGTTTTTTAACTTAGAGAAGCTACACTAAATGTTATATTTTAAATAGTAATAAGTTGTTTTAAAATTTAGTTTTTTTTTAAGTGCAACAGACCACGAACTTAATATATTCTGAATACAATCCATTCTAAAAACCTATTGAAAGATGTTGCCACTATCTGAATACAAAATATCATTTGGTAATATGAAATCAGTATCAGTACAATTCGAAATGTTACAATTGAATACTAAACGATTATAAACAACTAAAATAATTTTAAAATATCTATAATGCTAAATAGTCAAAAAAAAATTATTTTTTTTAAAGTTAAGTTGAAAATCATTGATGTAGTACAACTGAGCCATTATATGTACTATTATTTTTCTGTTCAAATCTGGGGACACTGACAGGCGTTATTGTTTCAGCTTTGTGATTTAATTTTTATTAATCATTTGCTTATATTTATTCGAGCTGAAAATCAATTATTTAATTCGGTATTGAATGTAATATTTGTTTTGTATGCAACCGAAATCGTAAGTGAAATGATATTCTATTCTGTTTTTAAAATAATACAGTTAGTGTATTTTACGATGTGGACACATCTGTTTTGTTACATATATATTTCAGCTCTAATACAACTAAATTTTTATAAAACAATCCAAATTTATTAAATCCAAATTTCCTATTTCATCTCTTATACTGTAATGATATTTCATATTGTTGCGTAGATCCAGGTCCGAGGATTTTATGCAAAGGTCACAAAAAAAAAGTTACGGTTCTTTAAGACAGATGCGAATTTATTGTCGAAAATCCAATCCTTGAATTACAGGATTCAGCAGCAATATTCTCAATATTCTCATTACAGAATAAATCTCAGAAGTTCATCAGACCTTCAACAGCACTCAAACACAATTATCAGTGTTTAAAATGCACGTATGTAAAAGATTATTCACAAGCACAGCCGAGCTAATCGGTAATCACGGTCAATTAAAGTTTACTAATCACTGGTTGAATCAAGACTTTCGGCGCTAGCACCGCTATTTTGTAGACGCAGCGGAAACTTCCAGAAAGATAAGCGCTCTCGTCATAGAGCGTGACATTAGTTGATTTCTCTACAAATTTCTAGAAGAATCTAGAGGGTCCCGAACTCGCCAACATGATCGCCAGTGGCCAGATGGGCGGCCAACTTGATTGCCAAATATGATGCCAACTTGATCGCCAAGATCTCGCCAAGTTCCCATTGAATCACCATTATAACATAAGGGACGTCATTGCTTGTGAATATTATAATTTTAACATAAAATAAGTATAACATAGAGTAATATAAATGCATTACATATCCAAATACAAATTATTTACACTATTTACCACAAAATTCGTAACAATATATATATTTAAAGGAAAAATAAAATATTTATGTTATGTTTCTACACTTAAAGAATATATTATGAAAAACGCAATAAAGGGCTGTCGTTACAAAACTACTTTGTAAGAATTTTTATTCAGATTAGAATATTCCTTCGATCTAAAAAAATTTTTCGTGATTGAATCAGAAACTTTATCGTTTGTCTTTAAGTAATAATTTGCAAAAAATATTGAATACTCACACCGATTTAACACGGCAGAGATGTAGTAAAAATATTATCATGATATAAAGAAACTAATGAAATAACGGATATTTTCTCATAAATCAAAATATTAATAAAAATGGAATAGAATTAAGCCTTAATTTAGGCTATTAAAATATTACGCGAGGAAAAAGCACGCTAAAATGTCGTTAAAGGCTACAGTCAGCACTATCAGATCTTGCTTCTTTGCAAATATTTAAATTAATATTACTTTATTGCCTTGGATTGGTACTTAATATTACGGGAAATTTTAATAAAATCTAGATTCAATGTGTCATAATGACACTATAGGAAGGAAAAAGATCAACAAACGATTTTGATTAATTTTCATCGAATTAAATGTAGTAAAAATTGAAACCTTATTAAAATAAATTTTTTCGGGAAAACAAAGCGATACGTTATAGACTCAAAATTTGTTCTAGTAATTTATAAATTAGGGATTTTTTCTTCTTCTTTTTATGAGTTACTTTTACAAAATAAAACATTTTAAAAAGTCTAAATATTGATTATAAAGCTTAATTTTTACCATTTTTTGAAAGGATGGCGAATTTATTAGCATTGAATGATTATTTTAACTGTATTATTCATGTAGTTAGTGTTGTGCAATACTTACATAAAAGCTTGCATTGCTTAAATAAAGTACAAAATACAATTCATGACATTCTAAAATTGTCTGTGACACTGTTACTTCTTTATGTAGAAGAAGAAAACACATTAAAACTGTTTTCATGACCAGGTGATCAAAATGTTGATGTTGTCATCATTTTATTTTAGTTATACATTTCGTAAACTTTTTAAAAATTCTTATTTAATAGATTCTTATTTAATATTTAAGATAATGCATTATCCTTTAAATTTAAAAAAAATCCCACTTATCGCCTTAATTCTATTTACCGTGAAATCCGGCGAATAACGCGTACTTTTAACACAAAAAAATAAGATCGAAATTTACAGGTGCTTGTTAAATGCCGGGTATAAAAATGAGAACTTTAAAAGTAAAAAAAGGATAAACATAGAACAAAATTAGACTTCTGCATATATCTCGGAATACTGCTTATTTAAAGGAAATGACTTTCCTTATGAACTTAAAGGGTTGTAGTTTTAAACGAATGCTATTTTTTTTTTTTTTTTTCTACAGCTTGGAATAATAACTCGACTAAACGTCTTCAAAACATATGAGCATTCCACACGTATATTTTAGATACTTTCGTAAAAAAGCAGGTGCGCGTTATGCGGTGAATATACCTAAAAATTATATAAAAATTGCAGTTTGAAAGCATAAGTGGGCGTTATAAGCCGGATTTTACGCTACTAATAATTATTCAGATAGAAATCATTCCAAATTACTATGTTGTAGTCGGTAAAATCTCTGAGTACATCATTAAATAATGTAAGTTTTATTTCTGAAAAGAAAGCTCGGGTTTCTTTTTCATCCATCTAACTTTCAAAGGATAAAAAAAGGATCATGTTTGTACTGATATGAGTTTTTTTCTTCTTTTTTTCTTTTCTCATTTTTTAAACATTCACTGGGAAACTGTACCCGTGGCGGTGATTTCGTGGTGAATAGAACTACATCTTTTTCTTTCTTTCTTCTTTTCCAAAAACACTTCAAAAAGGTTTATCGTCTTACAAAAATGAAAATCTACGTCGATTCAAAATATTGCACTGTAAATATTTCAGGGAAATATGTATATTTTCCTTTTATCCCTTTTTTGTGTTGAGGAATGGATTCATACTTTAATAGGATCAACCTGTGAATGAAAAGTCTACCCACGTGCGATAAGAGTGTGACGGGTCTATACGCGTTTCTTCAATTAATCCTCTTGGGAAATCTTTGGGCTTTCAATTCGCGTTATTCACAACCAACCCTTCGGAAGAAGAGAATCGTGATATTTAAATTAACTTACTATATGTAGGCGAGGTTTTCTAGCTAGAATAGAGAGTAGAAGAGAAGATATACTCGAGTCAGGTGAGATTGCTACTGAAGGTATAATATTAGAATTATTGTGATTTGAGACTTCGTCATAACTTTATTTATTTCTTAATTACTTCTCAAATCAATCAATACATTAAACCCTGATTAACACATTTATCTGAATTAAATATAATAATCAAATAACATCAAACTACAATGTCCGTCGTTTCTCAAATCAATCAATTCAAATACAATCCCAAGAGACTATCTCTTCTACTTTCTTACACCAGAACACGCCTGTGGTCGCTGTCTCACCGAAGGAATTCTATTTCTTCCGGTTCAACAACAATTCAGCATTTCCCGCCTCCGAAAACAACAAGGGGCCGTCTCCCTCTCTGACCGCACTCTACGGGGTCAAGCAACCCTCTCTTCTAAAACACATTAACCCAACCGAAGCCGCGCCGATTCACGTCAACATTCCATACTCTCATGCCAATAGCAGTCTCAGAAACCACAGACTGATTAAGAGGAAACTTTAAAGTGACGATTGTTCACTAAGATTGAATAGATATTAGTTTAAGTCGGGTGACAGGTTAGATCCTTTATTAAGGTAGGGATCAAGTTTGATAGTCTCCTAATCGTTAACGTTTTACCGTCGTTGTTCCCCTTTCGCGGTTAGCATTGAGACATTTAAATAGAGTGATTGAATCATGTCGAGTGTTTCTTCCCTACCCACCATGGATCTAGGTGCCCAAGAGAGAGGGCCGAGCCTGTCACAAGAGTACTGTTTTTTAAAAAAAAAAATTGTGTGGGGAGATTAGTGTCTGAAAAAAGAACTTGTCACACAATATTCTCTTCTACTCATTGAAAAATGATGTCACTTTATTCTATTTCAGAATTCGTCTAGACATTAAAATTTCATCGTATACAAGCATTTTAACACTGTTGAAATGTAATTCTGAAGCAGCATTAATTATTCATCAATTTTTTAGGATTATAATACCTAACTAATAATTGCGTGCTAAATAGTTTTTAAAAATTATGATGAAATTAATATTACAAAAAAATTATAAGAGATACTATGATTAGATGGCATGATTACACTATTAACTTTTAAGAGACTCAGTTGTGTTGTTCTTTTCTCGAGAGCTAGAAATATAAACAACTTTCGACTAGGTGTAACTCTTTAAAATTAAAATTGAATAATTTGGTTCCTTTACATATTATCCATAAATGAATGTTTTCAAAAAAGCGTAAAATGTTTAAAATACGTAATCATAATTTTAAAAATTATAAGCATATGAAAATAAGAAATATTTTGTAAGAAATATTAAGGAAATTTCACTTTGCGCCTTTTTCTGAAATAGTAGCCTTTGAAGTATATAATATTTCACAGAATTATAAAATGTATCATACTCTTTAAGACCTACGTAATTTTTAGTATAATAAATCTTTTTTATTTCAAAAACTTTGAAAAATATTGTAATTTTAAAAAAAATATGAAATGGTAAATTTTTATTTTCAAAGTATTATTTATAATTCTATTTATATTTAAAAATGCCGCAGTATGATAAGGATATATTTAACTTTCTAAAACAACTTATTTCTAGTAATTAGAGTTACTATTTTAGAAAATATCATGCACAATGTAAAACTTAATATTTCTGACAGAAATGTTTCTTATTTTCATATGCTTATAATATTTAAAATATGATTATATTTTAAACATTTAACACTTTTTGATATCTCGTTCCTTTATAAATAATGTGTAAAAGAATTAATTTTTTTTAATTTTGACCTCAAAGAATTATATCTAATCGAAAACTGTTCATATTTTCAGTTCTTAAGACAAAATTAACACCCCTAAAACCCTTACTATTCACATTTGATTCGTAAGTAAGATTTTTTAAAAATTGCTTAAATCACTTTGTAATAGCTTACATCGTAATTTAAATACTGTAAACAATTGAGAAAAGTTAATTGTTGCGATGCATTGTACAAACAACGTGGAATTAGAAAAAAAAGACCATTGTTGCAAAATAAAAAAATGTGTGTTGAAACTCAATAATGATTTTAAAAAATTAATTTTTGTGTATTTATTGTTTTGCGAGTAACGAGTTAAGTTGAAATTTGTGCTTGTGAAAAGTTTGCTTTTTGAAGTAATTTCTTGCTGAAAAAAAGGATCATAAAAATGTCGAAAGTGATCCTTATGTCAACGTTTGTTTTGTTACATTCATTGTGGTGCCTTTTTGAAATATTTGGCCATTTCAATTTGCAATATTTCTTTCATTTAATTCCTTATTACCTTTTCATTGAACTTCTCAAGCTAAAATCACGTAATTTTAAAACAGAAGTTCAAAACTCTAAACAGGAAATGGATATCTCTCTTGCGATTGGACAGCTAGAAGAAACAACTGAAAATTGTTCTGAAATTACTGACAACAAATCGACCAACAATTATAAAACTGTCGAATTTGAAACAGCCATGGTAGATCGAATTAAGTCAGATATTTCAATTCTTGATAATCAACAGAACACAGATGCCTTTTCAAGCGGAATGGAAAACACAAGCTCTTTAAAAAAATTCTCTCCCTTCACTCTACGAAACAATATTTCTGAACCATCGAAGCATAGTTCTCGGAGCTCCTCTGAAACACCTCTGGTTCAAGGCACAAAATATGTACTTTATGATGACAACGGGAAGAAATTCACAATTGATAATGCTGATTTCGAAGTGGAAGAAAAAGAGCTCATCGACATTTTCAATTCAGATTCAACGATCTTGCACAATCATACAAGTAATGAATTGTTCGAAAACAGGTCCTACAACGAAGCTTGCCATTTCTATCCAATATCAACGAATGTATCATCAGAAGATGAAGACATTGAAGATAACACTGTGAATTCTTCCCAAAAGAAAAATATTTTTAGAAAAATTGAATCTTTTTTCAAAAAGGTTCGAAATGGCAAGCGCATCGGCGTTTCTTACCAAAGATTTGAATAATACGATACCATTTATGCCTTACAAAAAAACTCGTTGAAATATCGTAAAAAACGGCAATAGAATTTTAGAAAATGACAAAAAAAAAAAATTAAATTTTTTTCTGACTCAGAACTAAAACTAAACACTGTTTTAACACAATACTGCAAGCAGTGGTTCTAATTTTTTCTAAATATTGTTTTCTTCCTATTTTAAAGCACTTCGATATATTTTGCATCATTAGAGATATTGCATAATCGAATGAAGAAGATATGCGAAGATGCACGTTTCTTGGAAATTGTTTCTTCACACCATTACTCACGAGAATGATAGAGAAGCACCTTCAGAATGCTTACCCGGTCTTCATGTAAAGATCCTCAAATGGATTTTTCAAATGACTGTTATTGTAAATCTCAGTAAAAGGCCTGACATTAAAATGTCAAGTGAAGGCCTAAATATTTTTCTCACATTCATACTCCTAGAGAAGGCCGGGACTGTCATCTGACATAAAAATATTAAGCGAAGGCCTGGACTATATTTATTCATATAGATAATTTCTAGCGAAGGTCTGGACTATATTTATTCATATAGATAATTCCTAGCGAAGTCCTGGACTATAACCAGATATTACAATGTCAAGCGAAGGCCTGGACTATTTGTATTGATATTTCTAGCAAAGGCCTGGACTAATTATTAATATAAACATGTCAAACAAAGTCCTATTTCCTCACATGTTTATCTCGAAAGAATGGATGAACAATTGCATTTTAACTTTTGATCGATGTCTATTGCTACCATCTAAGAAAAATGTGTGGAATGTTGCAAAATTTTAACATCTCAAGACTGCCAAGAACCCGACTGACTGCTGGATCGAAATAACATCTCAGAAGAAGGTATTGATTGCTGCTACTCGTAGATAGTAACACCTTAGAAGTAGGTATGGAATTACTGCTTGAACTTAACATCTGAAAATTATGCGAACTGCTACTTTTGCGCCTGGATCGTCTGCTGCTACTGAGGTACCATCCTTGCATTTGATTTCAGCCACGCGCATGAGGTGGGCATGCATGGGGCTGTAGTCATTTGAATTTTTGGAAGGAAAATTTTTCATTGTGGATTCCTCGATTCCTGATAGAAATATATATTCAAACAAGAATTTTTTTACATAATAGCCAATAGAAATGTTTTGTTACAATAGTGAAAATTGTTTCATAGCCTTATTATTTGAAAGTTCAAAATAAAACTTTTCGGCGTTCAATGCTTTCTGTGTGTCATTTCATTTTGTAGTGTGCCTTTTTGTGATTTCTACAGTTTATTTTTCTGAAATAATTATTCAAATTTATTTTAAGTTATAAATACGCGCGCATATAAATATGATATATACATACCTGTGTGTGTTCCGTAATTTTTATTTTTTATTTTTCTACGAGTTCTAAGTTTTTATCTAGTTATAAAGTTCAGTTATTTAGATTTAAATATTTTTTTTAAGGCTCACGAGAGTTGTATCTGTTTCTATAACAAAATATTAGCTTGTAGGAAGCTTCCTAAAAAGATTAGTACTCACCGAAAAAGATAAACTGTATGTACACTTCTTTAAACATTTAATGGGTGTAGTTACCATTTCCTATCTACTGGATCATGCAGAAGTAGGAACAAACTTAAAAATTTAGTAATTCATGAAAGAATAAAGGCAAAATGCTCTAGTTTGCTCCAAACAAATCGAAAAGAAGTAAGTTTTTTTTTGTTTTAAGAAATGAAAAAGACTTCTTGGATAAGTCTTTATTTCACTATCATATGGTATGCGTCATATAATCTTACAAGGAAACTTACAAGTATTCAGTGCGTTGCCCATCTTTCAGAAGCACAGATGTTAGACGAAACGCAACACCACTCCCAGAATTAACTCTCTTAATTGCCATCGGCGTGTATATGTCGCAGGAAAATGATGAAATTTCAGGAATTTCATCAAATCCCTAAGGTAGATGATCAATTGACGGGAGATGTTAAAATAACGTCTCTTCAATGTCATTTCCCTGATAAAAGTTTGGGATTTGGATGAATCCCTGAACTGTTTAAGTGAAATGATGAAATAATAGTGTCAAGAGTTTAAAAGTGTTTATTTAACAAATAGGGTGCATTATCAATCGTAGAAGTAAATAATACAGTAATAGTCAATGAAATGCAAATTATTTATTCGAAACTAATTAAATAATTAAAAAATTAAGCTGGTTTTTTTTATGTGTGTAACATCTTTTCTCTCGGTTGTTTACACACTAAAATCAATTCCTATGTTAATCCTATAATGCCGTTTTTTTAAAGATATGGGGTTGATATTTAGGGGATCGATAGTACTACCTGTATGGTTAGGAAGTACAAGGACTCGACCCCCTTAGGTGTCTCCCCCCCGGAAAAGCATTTTGCAGATGCAAATCCTGGCTAGTTCATCATTTCACTGAAATAGTTCAGGGATTAGATAAAAATCACTTACTTTCATCGGGAAAATGACTTTGAAGAGACGTTACTTTAACATCTCTCGTCAATTGATCATATCCCCTAGGGATTTGATGAAATTCCTAATTTCGTCATTTCCCTGCGACATATATATGTCTCGCTCAATTGGTGCGTTGAGTGCCTCAAACGTGTAATATATATATATATATATATATATATATATATATATATATATATATA
>BMAV01002813.1:162489-180055 GCA_019973955.1 Trichonephila inaurata madagascariensis
CCGTCATTCACCTCTGTCATCTATGGCCCATGGTGCACCACATTTGCCACGTCACTGATTTTGAACAGTCCCATTTTTCTATGCATGGTATACGTTTACTGCGACGGCCCGCGAACAGTTCACAAACTTAGCCGTTTCGGAAATGCTTCCACCCTTGGCCCGAAAGCCAATGATTATGCCCTTTTGGACTTTAGATAAATCTCTCGTTTCTGCATTACGCCAACGATCGCTTCCGAACAGGCGTTCCTATTTGGGCATCCGGACTGTAAGACAGTCCTCAATCCCATATTTGGAAATCTGCAAAGTTGGGCAGGACAAAAGTGGTGTTTTGCTTTCTGCTGAGTGGCATGATGGCGATTGGTTGAGCCCAGGAGATCCGAGAGGCGTGGCTTTGGTTCTTCATCAGGGCGATAAAGTTGGTAGGAATTTTGGCATGGATGAGAGCTTAGAATCTGCTCTCTGATTGGTTGCTGGTAAAGTGAACAGAGACTCCTATTGGCTGCCCTGGGGGGCTGGGATTTAGTAAATGGGGAGGAGCTTGTCCAGTGGGTTTAAGAAAGATTTTTAAATGTGAAAAAATTTTTAAGAAAATAAGAGATGTTTAAATTTACTATGGTGCAATAAAAAAAATTATTGTAAGAGTTAAAGAAAATTATGGAGGGTTATATGCATCAAGAAGAATTCTTCTTGGCCATCTAATCGCTTCGGAAGCCCTCACACATCCTTTAGATACGCTCAACTGCACTGTGCTGCCACCTGCCTTTTGTGATTGGTTATTTAACATCGATGTCGAAAGTGCGTGGTGGTCACATTAATGTGACTGAACTGTGTATTAAAACTATTTACTGCATATTAAAATCCAATGCAGATGAAAGTCTAAGCCGATGCGTGAAAATCTGAATTATGTATCATCAATTACAGTATTGAAAAATTTGTCTTATTGGCCAGTGGAAATTTAGAAAAGTTTTCCATTCAGGATCTCTCTCTAGGATTTTAGAACGAAATAAAAATTTCGAAGCTAGACATCAGTAACTTTAATAATGCTTTAGAGTGAAATTTTAGTTAAATGTAACCATAATAAACTTTTGACATTTCATTTATTTTAAAAAAAATCCCAGGAACAATTTATAATCCGCTTTTTAAGAGGGGAAATAATCCTAGAGTAGTTGAATATATCAATAGTTTTCAAGTTTGCTTCCACCGCATCTTGTAATCATGATCTCAAGTTTAATGTAACCTCTACTAACGATTAATAGTCTAGTATATGACCCTTTCAAATGATGGTTTTCGGAAATGGTTTTTCGCAAAGAACACTTTGGGGTCGTTAAAGTATATAGAATGAAATCGAACTATTACTTGACGAGGAAGAATCATTATCATTTAACCAGCATATTACACTTTTAAGTTCGAGATTTTTAAACGGAATTTCGAACTAATCTGTTATGGTGATGGGCTTCTCTGATTTTACTCTTCAGGGGAATCATTCAGACAGAGCTCGTCAAAAAAGCTAGTTTTCTTTTATTAGAAACAAGATTACAATTCCATTTCTGCGTGAAGGATTCACATTAAATCTACCTCTTTTATTTACGGAATTAACACTAATACAGTAGATCCACTATATTTTTTATATGGTAGGGTTGAACAACTATCATCTATAGAAAGATTCCTACAAATAACGAGCTGGATCATTAGGAGTATATTTTAAGACAGTAATAAATACAACAGATTTTCTTTTGTAATCAATTACGGGAATCAATTTTGTAATCGTGTACGTGAAACAATTAGCACACACGTGTAAATGTACATGAGTATAAATTCAAGAAAAGAAATCGCACAAATATGGAGTACAGCAATTCTAATCTGTAATCATAATATCGTATAAGGCACCGGTTCTTAAACTTTCGATCGCCGCGGCCTCCCTTTATGTATCAGCGTGACTTCGCGGACCCTAAGAATTTGAACATCCCTCCTCGACTTAATATAATTGATCAAAATACAAGTTCTTGTAGAGTTTTTCCATTGGGGACTATTTAGTAACATAGTCTAGGATGGCACATCTTTCAATTTTTCCACGAGTCCTTTCATAGTCTGTAAAAGAGGGAAATCTCAACGTAGCACAGCGTTTCTCAAACTGTGGGGCACGCCCCCCTTGAGGGGCGTGATAACTCTACAAGGGGGGCGCGAGCCTATTAAAAAGTTGAAAAAACTAAAGATTATTCAAAATATTACTAATTTAATGAAAGTAAGCAAACAAAATACTTTCTGACATAATAAAATATAAAATACACATTTGCACTGATATAATACACTTATAAAAGTATTTGTACTCTACAATGTATTTTATTATTAATTTAACAATACTAAGTTAAGAACAAGTTTGATAATAACCAGTGACCCCATATGGGCTCGTATTAATACTTATCTTGATGATTTGTACAGTTTATAAAATTAATTCCTTAACTGCTGATTTAAATTTACGCGGTTCGGTCCCCAATACCACGGTTTTCCACGTAGACGAGCGTATTTTGATGTTTTTTGAGGGGAAGAGAAAAGGAATAAATAAGCACAAAATCATCTGAAATAAGTAAATCCTTTGCAAAGACCGTCAAGGTCCTTTTATTGTAATCCAAAGCCTTCAGAATAATTTTATGGATAGCAGTGCACAGAAATGATCGTACTTCAGAAAGACATATATATACGTCCAGAAGATTAATGCTTTGGCCGAGCGAGACGTTTATATACGTCGGTGGCACATATGAGGTTAAAGTGATACTGTAGCTTTAGTATAAAAGTTTTGTATTATTTAATTCAATACAATGTTATCGTATGAAGGGGGGCGCGAGGAAAATAATGATTGAACATTGGGTCGCGAGTATTGAAAGTTTGAGAAGCACTGCATTAAGAAGGTGCGGCACATGAATATTAGAAAAATTATCGATTTTGACTTTTTTTACATTTTTTAAAAGTTCAAACATTTCTGCTTAAAATGATATATGATATATAGAAATGCGATAATTAGAAGTGTTTTTATTTATTTTTTAAAAGTAAACCACTCTTAATGACAAATTACAAATTTTTACTTTAAAGCCTGTTTACATATGGACCTTTTTCTCAAAAACTAATTAATGTAGGATCCTCAAAATTTCAGTGAGCATACTTTCAATATGTTTACACATTTTAATGGAGGGAATAAGATATATCTAGCGAACTGTTTTAGATAATGTATTTTTGAATTAAATTTTAAGGAAGAAAATTTGTCCTTTTTTAAAAAATTCATAATTATTTTAATTCTTCACAAAAAAACAAAACCCTCCATCAAAGTCTTATTGATAGTACATATAACCTACTGTGAAAATATCATCTATTAGTAGCTAGAAGTTTCTGAGATAAAGGTACATAAACTTATGTAATTTAACATGGGCTCCTGTGTGGAAGTGCCGGACGCCCTTAATTTCAGAAATACTTATTCCTAAGCAAAATCTTACAAACTATGAAACCTTACGGTTTGTATTAAGATTCTAAGTAAATTTTAGTACGAATTCTTATAGCAAAATTTTATAAAATATATAATTACAGTGAAAATCATTTAATACGAAACTGAGGGCACTAAAATATTTTTTCGTGTTAAAATAATTCCGTTTTAAAGGAAAAAAAAAGAAATATATTCAACAAAATTAAGTTTATTAGAGTATATCTTATTTACATAGATATGTGTTGTAACGTTTTCGTCTCTCATCTGTGAGTCGGCTTCTTTGTGGAAATAATCCCCACACGTGCAGACATCTGTGGAACTTTGAATTATTGAATAGCACCATCTTGGATCGCCCGTCGACCTTTGACATCACGAGGGACCCTTTCCCGCTACTAGCAGGATGTAACGAGATGCTAAAAAGGTGACGGTCTCTGATTCCCAAGCAGAGAGAGGGAGAACGGGAGAGATGCTTAGAACCTTCAAGTGAGCGGTCACCGAAAAGGAACCCTTCTCTCACAAACCCCTGTTTTGAACTCTAATAATCTTTTAATAAACTTAATAACTTCAATGCATAATCTGTAAATAATAGCTGTGACGTAAGTAAACTAAATATTTAAATTAATCAATATCACGCTACCGTTATTTATCTCAAACGTCACAGTGTATATGCATGTAATTAATAAAAATCCTTCAAACATTTCAGTAAATTGTTTTCATTTTTTAAATTACTATAGATAAAGTCGAGTTAGCAGTACCCCAAAATCTTAACAGATATCCGTTTTTGTCTCCTGTTTTTGATCAATAGCCCTAAGAAGCTCCACCTTCATTTTAAGCAAAATAGCAATTTACCTTCTCTCTGTGAGCTCTTTGCCATTATGTTTGAAAAAAAATTCTTCTAAAGTAGAAAGATTAATGCGAACCAAACTCACTGATTTTTACTCACACTGTTGAGAGATGAGATGTTTTTGTGTGGTGTTTGTAGAGATGGAGGGTGAAAGTAGAGCTTAGATAAACAAAATTGGCTCGTGTCACAGGTCATTCTGAAGGTCGTTAGACTTCTTTCTACGAAATATGTGAAACGACATCTCTTTTATTTCACACCCATTTTAAATCTCGCCTGCGTGGCTGGTGTTTCCCGTATTTTGTTCCTTCCCGGAAGGGAAATCTTTCCATGTTAAGCAATTTTTATTTCGTGTTAAGAAAAACAAAATGCACAAAAATACATAGTAGTTCGTTGGGTCTGTCGTATTATTTCGTGATAACCGATATTTCGTCTTAAGCGTTTTCGCATTAAACATATTTCACTATGTTATGGTTTTATTTTAATGTGTTTTCCTTACTGTACGATAACTTCAAAATATCAAACGACTATTTAGTACTAATGTATGAATTAATATACTCTCGTTCTTCGATTGACACTGTACACTACTTACGAAGATTCACAACCACAAATAAATGAATAACAATAGTAAATCATAGTGTGTATTATGAATTCTTCACATTATGTACCGTGTAACATTTCCCGCCTCCCAGCTGTGAATCGGCCTCTTTGTGGAAATAGTAGGCACACATTCATCCTGCACCTGCATCTCGAAAGTTATTGTGTGGTTCGCCTTGGACCTCCCCCGCAACCCCTTGATCCCAAAGGGACACCTTCCCGCCACTAGCAAGATGCAATGATATGCTAAAAAGAGGCTGCGGTCCCTGATCCCCGAAGCAGAGAGAGGGGGAGATGCTTTGAACCTTCGAAGGGAGCGGACGCACAAAAGGGAACTCTCCTCTCACAAACTATTATTTTGAACTCTAATAATCTTTTAATAAGTTTAATAACTTCAATGTATAATCTGTAAACAATAGCTGTGACGCAAATAAACTAAATATTTAAATTAATCAATATCACGCTCTACCGTTATTTATCTCAAACGTCACAACCGTAATTATATGACCGTGGATTGGTTTTTTCGTTTTGCGTTCAATTTTTTATTACTCATTCCAAAGAAAATGATGAAAAATATTGTTGCAAAAAATTTAAACGATTGTTCTCTTCTCTCCGAAGGGATAATGTGGCCACAAAAATCCTTTTGAATCAAAAGAGAATTTTTTTTCTTCAATTGTGAACAAAAGAGGGACCTTAGCTGCTAAGAAGCTCTAGGTCACCAAATTTGGCAACAAAATTAGATCCACTAGAAAAATCTAGAAGGGCCTAGGAGATTATTTGACTAGGAAACTTTAGATAGCCCTTGAATATACTTCCCTGCCTATATATTAAACGGTGAAGGAAAGCAGCATTGAAGTCAAAGCTTAACAATGATTGCCGATTCCCTGGCCTCATACGATTTGATAATTATGGATTTGTATTGTTGTGTGAAATCTGAATTAGTGCTGTGAGAGGCTAGCACATCTCTCTCGGACACCTAGATATGTCAGAGGTAGAGAAGAAACACTCGACAGGATCCAAACAATCTATTTATTTATCACACAATGAAAAGATACAATTTCAACTAATAATAGTAAGAGAATGTCTCGATGCAACCACGAAAGTGGAACAATGACGGTAAAACGCGAACGATTAGGAAACTATCAAACTTGATCCTTACTTAATAAAGGATCTAACCCAGCGATACTCAACCTGAGGCCCGCGGAGCCTTTTTAAGTGGCCCGGCCATTGCTCTGAGAAATTTACTTATTAAGAACATTGTATGAAAAAATTGGTGGAAAATTCTTTGTCAAGAAATCACGTATATCAGTTTCGCATTTTGCTGTCGATGTCATACGAGTGCGAATTGATATTCTCTTTTTATTTGGAACAGTTACGGTTAGTGATAAGAGACAACAGTGGAATGAACAGTGGGTGGAACTCATTTTTAACTATCTTTCATATCTTGTAGGCGAAAAGTATTTGAAGAAAATATATCGTTTCAAGACGATTGGGAAGTTGACTATTTTGTAGAGAAAAACAAACATGGATCATTAATTGTTTGATTTGTCACGAAAGTGCTGTATTTAAAAAATACTAATAAACGGGAATCATTCAATGACACTTTTCCTCGAAGATCTCTCTCAAGGGGTGATAAATAGGCTTTCTTGAATAATCTTTACAACAGCAGAAAAGTGTTTTGTCAGTGGTAATGTCACACCGATAACAAAGACATCCTATGAAGTTTGTAATGTTATTGGTAATCATATGAAACCGCTTACTGATGCAGAAATTGTGAAGGAGTGGTTTCTTAACTGCTTTCAATTTAATGTTAGGGACAAAAATAAAAAATATAAAATAATAATGATTAAAAAAAGCAAAACAGGAGTTATAATATTTTGATCAATATTCCACATTTTAAATTTCTAATGTTATCTTGGTTTTAAAGCATTTCTCCCCCATTTATCCTCATGTTGCGGCCGGCGTGAAATAACTAACATATGTATGCGGCCCTGCAGAAAAAATGGTTGAGTACCCCTGATCTAACCTATCATCCGATTTAATCTAATATCAGTTCAATCTCAGAGAACAATCGTCACTTTAAAACTTCCTCCTAATAAGTTCTTAATCAAAATAGTTCTAGTAGGATACCTTCAGTAGCAATCTCCCCTCTGATTCGAGTATATCTCCTCTCTTACTCTCTATTCAAGCTAGAAAACTTCGACTATATATAGTGTTACGAATTTTGTGTAAATAGAGTAAATAATTTGTATTTGAGTGTTTAATGCATTTATATTACTCTATGTTGTATTTTTTTCATGTTAAAATTGTGCTACCCCCAAACAATGCCGCCCCTTACGTTATAATGGTTATTCAATGAGAACTTGGCGAAATCTTGGCGGTAGAGCCAAGTTGGCATCGTTTTTGGCGACCAAGTTGGTGTCATTGGTGACCATGTTGGCGTGTTCGGAACCCTCTGGAATCTTCTAGAAAGTAGTGGATCTGTCCACTAGTATCACGTTCAATGACACGAGCGGTTATATTTCTGTAAGTTTCTGTCGCGCCTATAAATAAAGATGCTCGCCGGTACGGCGATCAGTCTTGATTTTAACCAGCGAAGAATGAGGATTGTTTTGACTAGTTATTAGCTCGGCTGTGCTTGTGAATAATCTTTTACATACCTGTATTTTTAAACACTGGTCATTGTGTTTGATTGCTGTTGAAGGTGTGAAGACCTTCGGAGATTTACTCTGTGAATATTGCTGCTGAATCCTGTATTTAAAGGATTGGATTTTTGTTAATAAATTTGCATCGCTCTTGAAGAACTGTTTATTTTCTTTGTGATTTTTTTGCATAAAATTCTCGAACCGGATCTACGTAACAATATAGTAAGTTAATTTGAATATCACGATTTTCTTCTTCTGGAGGGTTGGTCGTCAATAACTTGAATTGATAGCCCAAAGATTAATTGAAGGATCGCGTATAGATTCGTTACAGTGTTATTGTGTGGATTTTACGTGTGTTGTTTCCTGTTAAACGTAAATATATTATATTTAATAGGGAGATAAAAATAAACACGATTTACGTCGAGTGAGTGTTTAATAATGTCGTTCTATAAAGCAAAACGACGGACCTCTTAATTTTGAACCATGGTCAAGTGAGGAGGATGACAGTTGAGATGGCTACCTCCTCTCTAAACTACCACACCAAGCAAACAGGATGACTATGATACACGACAGATTTAAAGTGTATCAGTCCTGCGGGTCTTCAATGACACTAGACTCGAACTCATGACACGCCGGTCACGAGTCCATGACTATGACCACTAGGCTATCGCGGCCGTACAATTTACGTTGAAAGAACCAATCTGTTATTTGCGTGAACCTGTATACTTATGAAAACCAATAATAAACGTGCCAATATAAATTTTATTTATCGCTTGTTAGTCGGTACGGACCTAGGATGTTTGTTAAAAAGACTATACACTATAAAGGAGTTATTTTTTTCTGTAAAAAAAATGATGCACATTGAATGATGAAAAAAATCAATATATATAAAAATGGATGTTTGTATATATGACATCGCATCACTCCAACACCGTTCAACCCATTACTATGAAAATTAGCATGTATATATACTTTTTTAAGGAGAAGGCTTTTGTGCTATCCTTTTTGTTGCAGCTCCCCTCCAGATGGTGCTACAGCATATCAACTTCTGCATCTTTCAATCAATCGCCAAGTTTCCAACATGGTAGCCAAATATGATGCCAACTTCGCTCTATAGCCCACATTTCGCTATATTTCCATTGAATCGCCATTATAAAGTAAGGAACGGCGTTGCTTAAAAGATTATTACAATTTTATCATAAAATAAACCCAACAGAAAGTAATATTAACATATTACATTTCCAGATATAAATTACTTACACTATTTTAAGCGTTCATTACACAAAATGTGTAACAATGTGTTACTTTTACAGAGCAGAGATCAGCTTAGGAAAGTGTTTTCAAAAATCGACCCACAAGAGAGTTATGGGGCGTCATAAATTTAAAAAAATCCTTTTTATCTGCTATTATATCTACAGTTTTCAAATTTAACAAATATAGTTTTTTTTTGTTCTGCTGAGATACGCAAAAAGATCTTTTTTTGCTTAATTTGCAATTCACGTAAAATTGACTTATTGAAAACTTCTTTATCCTTCAATCTGTATTGTTTAATTTTTCAGTTCACCCGTGCGAAGAACGAGTATACCAACTAGTATAATCTAAAAGAAACGGAAGGAGTTGTAATATAGATTTGCGCAGGCATGTATGTGCGTGTATTCTTTATACGCCTAAGTATTCTAACGCTTTTTCCCCTAAAATTGATCATAAATATGCAAACTTCGTATTCAAAATATTTCTTAAAAAGCTACTTTGGGTTATAACTTATAAGAATTCTTGATATTTAGTTACTAAAATCCAATATGGAATGAGTCCTCTCATAAAAGAGCGCATATTTTTACTCATAATGCATTCAAGTATTTTCAGATACGTGCATTTTGTGAAATCTAATCCCACCATGATATTTACCCTATTTCAAAAGATCACACTAAAGGCAAGAAAAATTTACTCCACAAATAAATCCTCTTTTAAAAATACTCATGAAATATTCATACACGCGTGTCACGTGTAATACCGCTGTGGATATGCAAATTATCCCTTTTCAATTTATTTGACCATATTATGAATAAAATATCAACTTATACAAATATGTCTTAGATTGGAGACACCTCATAAGAAAATTTTCCATTAAATATGCAAACAAATTATTTGGACTTGTTGTCATCATTTGAATTTTTAATCTGTTCGATTTTTTTTTTTTTTTTTGGTAAGGGAATGGAATACAGGTTGCTACCTTGATGAAAGTACCCCTGATAAAAGCAATTTGATTTCTCTATTGAAATGTCAGACTTCATATCTTATTCATGAATTTGAGGAGCACACGTTGAGGAGAAATGAATTCAATGTACCTCGTAATATATCCAATAAATTTTAATGGTTTTAATGATGATCAGTTTTGGATCTTTATCATCTATCAGGTGGAAAGAAAACTTAACTGAAAAAAAAGTTTTGGAGATTTAATAAAAATAGAAAGAATGGGTGATCGTAAAGGTAGCCGAAAATTAAATTGCACAGGAAAAAAAAATTAATGAAATTCTCTCGTTTAATGAAGTCTAAAAAACATTTATTTTTATTACTGAAGTCCACAAGAAAAAGGTTCTTTACTATTTCTGTCATGTATGAAATTCTTGGGAAATATTCACGTAAAAAAGAAAAATGAAGTTTTATTTTCAGAAATACTTGCTATGTCTCGATCGAATTTTTTTAAAAGTACTTAATCACTGCTATTGATATTCTATCTCAGTTGTTTTATAATTTAGTTGTTCTCAAATGACTCGTTCTTTATCCATGCATTACATATTTAATATAAAGGATGCTTACAAAAATTTATTATTTTTTACTATTTAAATATTTTTCATATCTCTTTTCTATTAAAAATAAGACAATATTTTCAAATATATAATTAGCAACATGAATTGCACGTAGAGATAGCATACAACGTAATTGTTACATCTGCAAATGGTATCTTTTCCCTTTAACGTATGCCTTTAGTATAAGTCTAACAAAATTTTATGTTTTAAAAATTTTTATGCATGCTTTTTTAAGTTAAACATAGTAACATATATAATACTATAATTAATTACATCTTATGTAATAATGTGAGATATGATACTTAAATCTCTCACACTGAATTGAGTTTGTTCCACTTTTTTATTTTTATATTAACGTAACACGATAATAATGCAACAGACGACTTCTACAAGAAACTTTTTAATTTATAAGATCTTTCGCAAAATGAAAACGTTACATCAAGGGTGTCAAACTCAAAGACTTAATTGGGCCAAAAAAACAAAGCTTAACTTTTGGAGGGCCGCAAAAAAAAATCCATATTTATAGAAGTGTAAGTTTATTTTGAATAATACATTATAATAAACATATAAAAGAACAAGAAAAATTTAATACGTAACGTCAGATGACACTTGACGTCTCTTCTGTGTTACAATCTTTCCTATTTCGGAAGAAATTATTTTATTATATATTATTCTGTGCTGATATATTGGCCGGGCTGCAAAAATGTTCGCTACGGGCCGTGAGTTTGACACCCCTGAGTTAAATGTACTGGTTGTATATACTGGGATTTAACACTTAGACATTATGCAAAATGAGGGTGAGTGAGTGAGTGAGTGAATGTTAACGTCGCACTGTTCAGCTACACGAAGGCTTTTGGCGAGGGACCTCGTCATTTTGAACCATGGTCAAGTGACGAGGACGTCATTACCACCCCCTCATACCTACCATACCACACCAACGGGAGGACGTTTGAGCTTTCGAAAGATTTAACGTGCATCGCTCCTCTACACGGCGGGTCTTTAGTGGTACTGGGCTCAAACTTACGACAAGGCCAGTCACGATCCGATACCTTGACTACTAGGCTACTGCGGCCATTTTGAGGAGGAAGTAAACAGCGTGAGAAATGAGAATTCTGCAGTATGTGCTGAATTTTATGTTTTTCTCTTGGAGATGTTACAGTTATTTTTAAAAGTTTCTCTCCTTCTCCCCCTTTATGTTTATATACTCTCATTATTCAGGAATATTTGTCAACAACTCATTAGAGATTATATTTCCATTTCAGCATAAAGAACAAACAAATATTCAGCTTAAACGAAAATCTAATGTTAATTATAAATAGTACAAAGATCCACACGCTGAACAACTTCGAGTCTCTAAAATACGATTTGCGTTGCTGTTTACGTTTCTGCCGTTAAACACAATATTTTCTCATTCCATCCCGAGCAAGATAATAATTCAGAAAAGAATTCCGTCCTATCGCACACTGTCAATAAATCCTGAAACTCTGCAAACTAACATGCTCTCCCCTCCCCCTAAAGCTGATATGAAGCATCGTCGTCCGATCAGGGCGCAGTGTAATCGGTTGTTCATACACAATGCAATCTTCCCTCGTTCAAGTGCTGATATACATCCCCTACAATCGACCCTCTGCACTATCCTATCGCACCACTCGAAACGTTATTTTATGGCCATTCAATGAATAGATCCCTCACACCCTGTTGTTTTTCGATGATAATGTTATGTAGGAGATGCTGGTCGTTGTAAACACCCAAGAGAGCTATGAAAATAGATCGTAGGTTGGGGAATTGGGAACATTTTCCCCATTTTCACGCTAGGGTTGCTTAACATAAACATTGTTCTTAGAGTTTAGAATGATTTGCTTTATGGATGTACCGTAAGAGGCCTCTTCACACAGCATCGTTCTAAAAGTGCATGATAAAATGCATAAAGATGCTCGTTATATGAGGATTTCAATATAGTTTCGTTGAAATTTTGCATCTTATTTCAGCTGATATTATAGAATGAATTAGAATTTTTTTTCCAATGTATTATTTTTTAAAAACGAGAAAAATAGGAAGTTGTGTAGTATTCCGATTTTTCTGTATAATTGATACTTATAAGTTTTAAGATTAGTAAACCGTTTTAAAACTAAATTTATTTTTTTTTGAAGAAACCCCCTCTACTATTTTAAGACGTAAAATAAACTTGTTTTCTTCTAAAATGGGATCAAACACAGTTTGAAAGTGTAGTAAATTTTATAATAATTACGTATATTTCCGAATATAAGGTCATCCGCTTAAACAAAAAGTCCATTTTCTTCAAAAATTTACACAAAATTCGAAACAAGTACAAAATTCCGGAAAAAAATCCAGAAATTTTCTAACATGTCGCTATAAGGGCGAGAATGTTGCTAAACTGACGGAATATTTTTCCGATCTAATTCCTATGAAGTAAAACGCCAGACGCCCATGACGACAATTCCCAGTAACCCTATCTGAAACTAACACATTTTTTTCCAACCATTTGTTACCTGTTTGAGTTGCTATACTTTCTACGGCATTTTTTCATTTGGAAAAGGATCGGGAAGATAAATTAGTATACGACACGTAATCGTCGACCTATGTTTCATGCCTTGGAGGAAAAACTAGCTTTATGCTGATCATATGCATTCAGACATTCCAGTGGGTGAATGTGAATTTTAAGAACTATTCAGGCACAGAGATTTCGAAAGGTTTATGAGACTTTTTCTCTTTCAGAGAATCAAGATTCAATTCAAAACACCAAAACTAAAATAACACTCAGTGGCGCAACAACCCATGAGGGCCAAAGCCTACTGTGCCCATCTCAGTTTACGTGACCTTGGGTGCTAAGGTGCATGAGCAGATGTTCCGGTCAAATGGTCAATCTGACGATAAACCTTCAGTGTTTAGTTCTCAAAGAAACTTAGTACTCGTTTATCGATCCACTGAAGGGACTGAAATGACCTTGCCAGCCCAGGATTTGAACCCTGGACCTGTGGTGAGGAAGCGCGACACGCTACCACTGAGCCACTGGGCTTCAAAGCACTTAAAAAACTAAAATAATAAAGTCGCTAGCGCGTGGCTAACGAAAAGTGTTGTAAGGAACAGTTTTTCATGCTTTATTTTTCCCGAGATTAGTGGACACCTCTTTTAACTTTCCAAAAATTCTCGGCTTATATACGGAAATATCCCGTAAATGATCAGAAATACGTCAGAATTTTGAACTCTTTCTGTTCGTGGTATTTGAAGGTTTTTGAAAAATAGAACGGTTAAGAGAAAATTTGAATTTCTTTCTTTTTTCGAAGTCTTAATGCGGTTGACGGGGAATAATTAAGTTCAATTTCAATGCATAATGACATCTCCTTACGTAATGTCTGCGGTTTCGTAGTTTTAATTAATATTTTTATCAGACTTCGTTAACGTGACTTGAATTTTTTTTATTCTGCTCTTCTCAGGTAAAAGTTGTCAATAGTTCTATTTTTCATGCCCAATTCAATTTGACATTTATAAATGTATGTTATTTCATCGCAGAAAACATCACATGCATTCGTGGTAATAGCTTCGGTTAGTTTTCGGACTTGAACTACTTGGCAAAATAGCTCTTCTTTCAGCGTTACATTCATTATGAAGACACATTTACATACTGCAATAGAATACAAAGAGTCAATTTTTGTGAGAGTCGTCTTATGAGAGAAATATCCAAAGTACTTAAGCATTAGTACTTGGCTGTAATTTTTACATAAACTTCTTGTCTGCTAAAACGAAAATATAATTTCGTAAATTCAAAAATTATGGAAAAAAATTTAAAATCCTTCAATATAGGATTAAAAAACTAATCAAACTGGCGGAATCATGTTATTTATTTACAAAAATTACATATCTCAATTATCACAATAGTTAATATAAACGTAATTTCAAAAAATGAAAAGAGGGCATTAGCGTACCATCGCAACCTTGCCAATTTTCAAGAAAACTCGCCAAATTGGCAATAATGTGCTTCGTTTCATATTTCTCTACTTATCGCCATTCTAAGCCTAACCGTCCGTTGATTCAGCAAGTTCGAATTCTAAAAAACGGATCTGCGATTTACTAAATTCTTAAATAATAAAATTTAATTATGAAATAAAATTAAAATTAGTTTTTTTTTTCTTCTATTCTTTTTTATTTCTTTGACTACGCAATCTATCTTCCCGTCATTTACCTTCATCCCATATCTTCATTTTTAGAATTCGTGTGGTTTATTCAGTCACCAACAGGTTGCGATAGTGCGTAAGCATCGAAAAGGGGAATGAGAATGAAATTCTCGTTTTGCGAAGATGGTTCAGAAAATAAAGATCGCTTAGTCGTACAAAATGGAAAACACAATACTTATTTTAAAAAGTAATTGTGTTAGATACTTGAAATGTCCTTCAATTCTCAAAATAACCATTTCCTACATTACTCTTTTATCGTATTTGCTCACGAGCTACAGAATTCCCATGTTAAACTCTTCTGCCGCCACTGAATTAAGCCAGGTATAGTCACTGCATTCTTTAACTTTTCATCACTTTTACAAACAGTTAACCGACCAGAAACTTTTACCATCTTTTCCCAGAAAACCCATCTTTTCTCTCCATTTAGGGGAATGGTAATTGCTAAGAGCAAGGTCCTGAATATCGGTCTTTTGTTTAAACGCAGTGGCCACATGGCTTAATGAGCTGATGGCAGAACAGTATGAAATGGAAATTGTGAAGATTAAGAATAGATACGCGACAAAAGTTTAAATGAAGGTGATCATTATGTAGAGAAGTGAAGGTTGCTTCAGGTATGTAACACAGAATTAAGCACTTTCTCTGATAAATATTGCGTTTTTTTTAAAAAAATTTTATGACAAACCGATTTTTATTTTCTGGATGGTCCTCGTACATGACTTAACTCTGTAGAGTCGGTTTATTGATTGATTGAATATTAACGTCGCACTGTTCAGCTACACGAGGGCTTTTGGCGACGGACCACGTAATTTTGAACCGTGTTCAAGTGACGTGGACGACACCTGAGCTGGCACCCCTCTCCTAACTATCACACCACACCAACGGGAGGACGTTTCAGCTCTCGACAGATTTAACGTACATCGCTGCCCTACACGGCGGGTCTTTAGTGGTACTGGGCTCGAACTCGTGACAAGGCAAGCCACGATCCGATACCTATACCACTCGGCTACCGCGGCCACTCTGTAGAGTCGGAGGAGATTTCTAAGACTAAGGTATCCGACTACGTTCGGAACCATGATTCTGCAAAAGCGCACGAATAGATAATTTTCATGATATTTAGTGTCACTTAGATTAAGATACATGTATACAATTGTTTTATATAAGGACATTTTGACAAAAAAAATTATTTAAATACAATATTTTGGCAAAAAATTAACTTAGAATAATTTTTTTTTCAAAATGTTTCCTTTTGTGAAAAATGCTTCTATTATAATAATATTTTGCCTGTATATAGCTCAGACCTCTGTACACAGGCTCAACTAGAATTTTTGAAATATATAGCTTAAAAGTGGATTTGTCCATATTTTACGACAACAGAGGAGCAATTTTAAGAAAAAAACGCCGATAATTGTTTCAGTTGGTTGTAATTCTGAAAATAATGTGAATTTTTTAAAAATCATAGTTGAGCCTCTGTAAAGAGGTCTGAGCTATATACAGGCAAAATACTATTATATAATAGAATCATTTTTCACTAAAGATCATTTTGAAAAAATATTATTAAAAGTTAATTTTTTGCCAAAATATTGTATTTGAATAATTTTTTTTTGTCAAAATATCCTTAAAACCATTTTATACATGTAGTCTAATCTAAGTGACACTAAATATCATGAAAATTATTCATTTATGCGCTTTTTTAAAATCACGGTTCCGAACGTATAGTCGGATACCTTAACTTCAATACAAAAACTAGACCTAAAATAATGCTAGGTTATTCGTAATTCCTTCCAGAGATTCGCAGCACTATAGTAAAAAACTAGGACGAATACAGAAAATAAAGAACATTTCAAAGAACACAGAAACAATTCAAGTTTTAGTCATACTTTGTGTCGGGTCCTATACGCGCCCTTTCACTAACCCTCTTGGGGAAATACTTCTTTAACTGTTGTTTGAGTTTAAAACCGCCTTCCGTAGAAAGAACTTGATTTTATGCTTATTTGAGTGTTATTTAAACCCTAGCAAAGTGAGTGTTAGATTTACCGCTGGATTTCAGAGAGGCAGATCCACACCGGAACTGTCTTTCTTGATGTCCAGAAGGCTTTTGACCGGGTCTGGGTAGGTGTGGTCTCATTTATAAATTAATTATTTATAACTTTCCTCCTTCATTAATTCATATAATAAATTCTTACCTTGTAAACAGGTATTATCAGGTCAGAGTCAACAACACACTCTCTGACACTCACAACATAAATATTGGCTGCCCACAGGGCCCAATTTTATTTAATCTATACATAAACGACATGCCCACATACCCACAAACAATGATAAACCTCTATGCTGACGACACATGTATAACGGCCTGTTACACAAAAATCACAACACAATCACACTCGCTCTAAATAAACACCTTTCTCTCCTGGAGAATTTCTTTAATACATGGAAGATAAAAATCAATGTCCAAAAAACGGTTGCTGTGCTTTTTACCAGGAGAAGAAAGCCTTGCACACCTCCCACGCTATACTCCACACCACTACACTGGTCTCAGAGTACAAAATACTTGGGTATCGTTTTAGATAAAGCACTCACTTGGAAACACCACATTCTACATGCAAGAAATAAATTCCGGATCGCGCTTAGATTAATTTACCCACTAATTAACCGGAATTCTGATATGACTCTCAGCAAGATACTTCTCTACACTGCTGTTTTGTGTCCCATTTTAAGTTATGCTAGCCCTGTGTGGGGTTAAGCAGCAAATACTAATATTAAAATTCTTGAAGTCTCGCAAAATTCATTTTTTAGAAATATAACTAGAGCTGGTAGATACACCAGAAACTCCTACATCTATAAAGCCCTTGATATTAAACCTTTTAAAAACTTTATTCAAACTCTTGCAATTAAATTTTTTAATAATCTCCCCAATACCAATAATCTAAATTTAATAGACATTCAAAATTACCACTTAAATGACAAAACTAAGAGACCCAGGAGAATACTCCTGGATTCTTATAATCCCC
>BMAV01002813.1:196563-215127 GCA_019973955.1 Trichonephila inaurata madagascariensis
CTAACACGGAATATAAACGACGCTCAACTGAACAACGTTGGGGGCAGATGGTCAATACTTGCCGCTACGCATGTGCAGTGTTTTGTTTCGCCAGAGCTGTCAGATCGACTGTTCTGACTTCATTCATGGAACTTTACTGTCAGAGATTGTGTATCGCAGCTTTCTAGTCAATAATTACAATTAAGGTAGTTCGAGCTGGTGATTTAGTTAAGATCTTCTATCGTTCCAAAAAAATTGATGTCTGTGTTAAGCAATCCCATTTATTAATTTCAATGAATTACAAAATTCAATGATTCTTTCTAAAATAGATAAAACATCACAGATTTATCAAATTAAGAACAAACTTAGAAAGCAATATCGGTGTGTGAATTTAAATTTATCCCGTACAACATTCAAAAGAACAACCATCAAACGAGTTCAAGTATTCTGTTTGTTAATTCAATTTCATAAGAATGTAAATCTAGAAAACACACATGCTTGAAAAACTAAGTATCAAAATAAGAATTCTGTTCCATATGTTAGTTTTGAAAGAGTTTCTCCTATGAAAACCCTCTTTACGATACGGGCAGGAATTTTAACTAGTTCTGAGTAAGTCAAGCGGAACATGAGAGAGCTGAAATGGAAATGAAAAACTTGGCGAGTGTTGTTTACTTCATGATTCGCGAGGGTCGGCTATCAGTTCCTTTTCGCGTGTGTAATCCTTTGAATTATTTATTTTAGAAGTTTTGGGGAATAGTCTCTTTTTTTTCTTTTTAAGAACTCTGATCGGTAACTTGCATCAATCCCAGCGAAAGAATTTTTCTTATTTTTAATAGAGAGATGGAAGTTTTTCTTTCAATTTTTAAGTGGTTATGGGGGATTTATAAATGTTTATTTCACTGAGATTTTTGCTGATGGATAACTAACGTAGTACTACAAAGCTACATGAAGTCTACTAACGACGAACCACTTAATTCTGAAAACATATTCAAGTGTCGAGTACATATCCGGAGGACAGAACCCGCGACCAATGGATCCGTAGCCGAGAAGCATAACCACTAGACAAAAGTGATTGTCGTTGTACGGAGGCTGTTACTGGCGTATGAAGATATCGCTAAAGTGAGTTCGTGTCATGAGTTCGAGCCTTCTTGCCACTGATGATCCGCCATTTAGAGAGGCTGACGCACATTAAATCTGTCGATGCATAAAGTTTTCCCATTGGCGTGGTGTGGAAGTTTGGAGAGAGGGTGCCAGCTCAGGTGTCGTACTCGTCACTTTATCATGGTTCAAAATAAGGAGGACCGTCGCATGACCGCTAGTCCTCTACGATGACGGTATGACATTTTCGCGTCCCACAGCTGAAAAGTCGACATCTTATTGTGGATAGGATATTCGAGTTCTTATGCACACGTGTACCTCTTAAAATATTGCGAGGTCTTGTCTTTTGTCATCACCCCGGCAACCTTTGAAGCCGTGAGAAAACTCCACCTCACCCATGAGACAGATGTAACTCGAGGATAAAGAGGCCAACCACTACCATCTCGAGACCCTAGAGAGGGCAGAGGAAGTCCGTTGGAAAACATCGAACAGGACGCTTGTGATCTCCCTCACAAAGATCAAATTCGGGACTCTAATTAACTAACCAATATTTTTAATAACTTCAATGTTTGTGCTGTAGTTAATAGCTGTGACGTAAATAAACCAGATATTTAAATTAATAAATGTAACGCTACCATTATTTTTCTCAAACGTCACAATGGTAAAGGAAAAGGATTTTATGACCAATGATCGTTTCCGTTTGGGGGTTTCAAATTTATTCAAAAATAACAGCTTTCGCAATATTGAATGGAAGAACATTAATGAAGTTAAATCTATAACTAAAGTGAGAAAGCTATATCAAACAGATCAACATTCAGGTTTTTTATTCAGAAGATGAAATATTTTGACATTAACTAACCTATTGATACTTGATGGTTTTGTATGGGATAATAGCCTTTGTTGCTCTAAATCCCTAATAAAGATATTAACTGTAACTGTATTCACAATTCCTACTATTAGCTTACTCTCTCTCTATATATATTTATATATATTATTTATCTTGTTCAAATTTTCAATCGTTAATAAGATACTTTCTATTCATCTAATCAAGTTCAAATAATTTTTTAAAACTTGCAGTGGATGACACTTGATGTTAATACAGTTTTTTCAAATATTAATTAACTAAATAAATTAAATTAAATTAATTACCAATTTCTGTCACCAACTTAGATTCGTCTCCATTGTTGTAACAATGTAACTGTTAAAACAAAGACAAAAGTTGGCGTCTAAAACCTGTTTTTCAGCCAAATTAGCCAAACCGGGTGTGCATTGTTACAACTATGCAAACAAATCATGCTCTTTTTCCAATTCCTACTATTAGTTCACTCTCTCCCTATATATATATTTATATATATGAAATAAAACTCTTAAGTGGTGCATAATTTGTCGCGTGGAAGATTGGATTGTAACAACGAAAGGATAGGGCGTGGCCATTGGAAGCGATTACTGTATGTTAGATGCATTTTCTATTTTGGGGATGTTACATATTGATGGAATTGCCGAGGCAGTCTTGAAAGTTAGTAATCCAGTTTATTGTATTGAACATGTAGAGATACACACACGTACATTGACGGCATCACAAAGAAAACACACACAACAAAAATACACACATGCCAACTGCAGCAGGCTACATGTTGAAGGAAGATAAAGACAGGAGAGCGCAATTTCCAGAAATCTCGATATTTATACCCAACGGGAAATCACATGATTTGGGAGTGGATGGATGTAGTTCAAGATACTCTCGTTAGATGGGTGGCTAGATTATTAATTAAACGCGTGTCCTGATGGAATAGACCATAGATAAATCAAAAGCTATTAAAGATTAAATTACTGGGAATTATTACACACATATATATATATATGATATGATTTGAAGTCAGAAAAAGACTTAGTTTTAAAAAAAGGAGCTTTATTTGATCAAAGTTAGACATCATCTGACGCAAAAATGTAGAGAGAAAAAGAACGCCACCGAAAAATCTTAAGTGGGTTAAACACTTAAAACATCGATCGCGGCGTTCATGAGTGCTCTTGAAAGTTAATGCTGACATATAGGGCTATTAAATATAACGATCTGGAATTAGACATGTTTATTGGCTAGGCCATATGTTCGGAAGAAATAAATGGGTGGTTAGTTTGATACTTGAAGAGGTGAGGAGAAAATAAAAGTGAAGTGCTAGATAGGGAATTTAATTTTTAATCTTATTTAATTATCCTTACATATATAATTCAAATTTTCATTTGTTTATAAAATACTTTCTATTCATCCATTCAAAGTAAGAATTGACTTAAAAATCGAAATAACTCGCCAAAAGGTACTTCATTCAAACTTTCCTGCTACAAACAGCAAATCATCTCGATTGGTTCACAATTCAATTTCTTGAGAAATAGCATCCGTACTTTCATGAGAATATGTTAAATGACTAGAAAATAAGTTAATTATTTACCGGGATAATGAAGCATGTTAATCCTCCGCAGTTCATTCGAGCAATTATTAATTAATTAATTCGGATTTTCGAATTTTTTTTTCTTTTCCTTTAATGGATGCGCATCGGAGAATAATAACTTTTCCAGAGATTCTCATTTGTGTAGAGAAAGAAGAATGAGCAAAACTGATTGGATTTTCTTGCATATAATGCGATAAGGAAAGGACCCGAACCGAAATTTATAAGCGAGCGCGAAATAGAACAATTAAATTACGATCTTTTTTCATTACGAAGATGATTTATCATGAATATTTATTATTGGCCATTTATGGAGAAAAAAGGTTCTTCCGAAAAGAAATTCTTTTCAAAAAATTTTGGTTAGTCCTCATTTTTCTATTACGTATTTATATGATTTAATGGGGATGACGTTTTGTTGTTGGCGTGGCCTTCCCGAAGTGAGAAGGGGCTGCGGTAGTTCAGTGGTCAAGGTATCGGATCATGGCAGGCACGTCATGTGAATTCGTGCCCAGTACCACTAAAGACCCGCCATGTAGAGAAGCAATGCACGTTAAATCTGTCAAGAGCTCAAACGTCTTCCCGTTGGTGTGGTAGTTAGGAAGGGGGAGGCCAGTTCAGGTGTCGTCCTCATCACTTGACCATGGTTCAAAATGACGAGGTCCATCGCCAAAAGCCTTCGTGTAGCTGAACATTGCGACGTTAATATTCACTCACTCCCGAAGACAAGGAAAGAAGGAAAGTTGACGGAGCCTGAAACAGGTTGGACTTTTACACGATAGATGGTGACACCACCTATCTCCACTTCCCCAATTTAGGCATGGGCTGGAAGGGAGGGAAATATCCTCCAGCACCCTGAACCCGTGGTTTCTGCTGCGACCACGCACAAGACTTTCGGACCCACTGATTTAACCCTTTATCCACCGCATTATGATTGTACACACTGTTCACTTAAAATAGTCAAATAGTTTTCTAAGGTCTTCATTAACATACAAAAAAAAAATAATAATAAATAAAATAAAATAAATAAATAAATAAGACACCTTTTGACTTTTGACTTTTCTTATTTTTTCGAAACAAAAATGACAATCTTCGCAATCCGTAATTTCTGCTATAAAACTATTCGCCTTCCCCGCTAAAATACTCATCATACAACCCGTGCTGCCATATATCTTGGAAGAGTGGATTTGAAAGAATATTCATGCTAAGTATCGTCAGAATATTCATAAAAATGGTTATTCTATGTAATTTTAAAGTAAGTGGTACTTATACCGTCGGTAGATAAAGGGTTAACGAACACGTACTCCGTATGTACTCGGAGGGTATTTGGGGGCATCGGGCATCGAACCCAGGCCCTCCAGTCTGGAGTTCAATTCTCTAACCACTAGGCTACCCACGGCCAGAAACTTTGGTCATCGAGTTTATTAACGTCACATTATAAAGCAATGCGGGGTCTATTGGCGGTGGACTTTTTAATTTTGAAGTGACCAGGACGACACCAGAGCTGGCATTTCATTCTCCTAACTTCTACATTACGCCAACGGGAGAACTTTGAGCCACGACAGAATTAATGTGCATCGGACCCGTTATACGGCAGGTTTTGTTTATCGATAACTGTGGCTTCTATAGACTAGTGGTCATGGTCTCGAACTCATGGTCGACGTGTCATGAATTCGAATCTTAAGGCCCTATCACACACGCATATTTTAAGCAACCGCTTAGGACAATTTTTCACCCAGCTGAGTTTGAAGGGTTACCGTAAGCAAAACAACATGCTCTGACGTCAACCGCGCTCTATCTCCACATTGAAGAATTACCCGCCGATTTTTCTGCTTCGGTAAACGATCATCCAATATTATTTCTTTCATTTCGCTCGCGCTTTTCTTGGTGGGCATAAACAGAAATGGAGCACCATTCTGTTTAAAATATTATACGCCGTTGAAATATTATATACCATTAAAATATTAATACGCCATATCTGATGCATTTGACGAAACCGAAGTTGCTATCCTTACCAACCTCTTGTTTATGACGTAGGTCATCGAAGAACCCCATTGGTGGAATTTCAAGCAACTTTTATTTGGAACAACTTTTTCAGCTCACTGGGAAAAAGTTGTATGAGTGATAAGGCCTTTAATGTCATAGAAGATCTGCCGGGTAGAGGGTCTAATGCCCTTCCGTTGGCATTAAGTGGTAATTAGGAGAGTTGGATGCCACTCAGGTTCGTCCTCGTCACTTGACCATGGTTCAAAATTACAAGGTCCATCATTAATGAAAAAAGAAGTTTTGATATTTGTGAAATCCACACTATACTCGGCACACATGTTTCTTGGTGAGATGCATGTTACTTACGAATTTTACGCTCCTGTGGAAATTTGTTTGTATAACAAATTTGTGTTTTGTCTTTAACGCGCCCAGCAACGATTTCCATCCATCAAATGGAGTAAAGTGTGACTGAGTGCTTATTGACGTCGTATTATAAAGCAACACAAGATCTGTTAGTGACAGACTTCTTAATTTTGAACCTCAGTCAAGACAAAGTGTGTCAAAAGATGGACCAAAACAGCGAAAACATGAGGCCGAGAAAGCCTTATCGTGGCTTCAAAGGAAAAGTACTGACCAGAAATCCATCAGCCTTTAATTGATCAACAGACTTGAATTTCTACAGGCAGGGTTCTTTCATTAAGTATGAAAGCGACTTCCCCTTGAAGTCGCTTTTTTACCTTCCTACCTACCTAAAGCTGGAGGAAATAAAGCATGACAAGAAACTTCCATAATAATTTTAATTTATTGTTATTCAAGCACACTAATTAAACCACAAGAGGAAGCCCTGTGAGTAATATAAAGAAAGCAATAAAAACTGAGTGAACAAGCTCAAGTAAATAGATCAAATTATAACCTAATCAATCTTAACCTATAAATTCACAATCCACTAATTTAGTATAGTGGCAAAATTCCGTTCCTAACTCAAGTTGCGTAAATCACTCACATCTCACCTTAGTAACGCTGCAACAGATTCTCCGCTAATTCTGCCCTTTACAATTACCAAACTTAGACTTTATATACTCTAACTAATCTGAAGGGTTTCTTTTTGAGAGGGATGGCTGTGAATTAAACGCGAGTGCTTGCCCAAAGATTCCCCAAGAGGATTAGTATGAAGGTCGCTTAAAGACCCGTAACAATTAGAGATCCACTGAAAATGGGGGTTTGAAGAAATCAACTCCGAAGGGGATGCTACAGGAGTGTAAATAATAAATGTAGTTCTGCTTTAGAAACTCGTGCCCTGTCCTTTTTAAATCAAAAGGTTTAGGCAAGAATGTTTTCTAATACAATCAAATACTTAATACAAGGACTTGGATGACAATAACCAAACAAGTAATATAAAAAAAATTGTAAGTCAATTCCTACTTATATATATCAACAAAGAAAAATTTTATTTTAGCTACTTTTTATTAAATAGTTACAATTAATATACATATGTATATACATAGGACAGAATCACAACATTATAAGTGGTAATTAATTTGTTTTAATTATCATTAAAGTACCGTATTGTCATCCAAAACAATCATAATATAAAATTTCAGTTCAACTGAATGCTGTAAAACGTGAAAAAAAAAGAAAGAAAAAAAAAATATTTTCAAGTTTTAACACAAGTCGCCAAAAGGGTCACTAAGTCGCCAAAAATGATGCCAACGTGGCTGTACTTGTAATTCTTTGAATAATTAGTTTTAATCAATTAATTTTTATTAATTATAATTAAATTATTGTATTGCCATCCAAAATAATCATGTATATAATATTTCAGCTCAATGGAGCGCTTTAAAATGCATTTCATTAAAGATTGAAAACTCCACGGAGATAAATAAATATACAGAGAGTGTGAGAGCTAATAGTAGGAATTGAAAAAGGAATGCACATAGTTTTTCAATGTTTTGAAGTACCTAGCGAAGCGGATGAGTAACAACTAAGAAAAAGGGATTTGTTTTTAGACGAGTAATTTATATGTAATTGAATATTTTTTGTGGAACCATACATAATGTGTGGAAAAACTGATGAATATTTCATAACTTGCAATAATATGAGCACATAATGCTTAAAAATTTATGAAGCCAAATAGATCAGTCAAAACAGAGACAGCAATTTACCTGCGATGTCCTCGGAAACGTCAACGCATCAAATATTTATCAACAACTCTTTTAACTGGGTCGAATCGATGCAATTTCTTCCGAAACCGCGCGTTTAATTCAGACGAAAACCGATTTATTTATTTTTTTTTTCCGAATTTGGTTACACAAAAAAGAACAAGAAAATTATGCCACCGTAATGACAAATTCAAAACCCGATTCGCATTCCAAAAAGCAGTCAAAATTTATGACTCTTGGCCACTTACCAATTCCTCTCACGGACGGGGGACAATTCAGGTATTATAAGCATTAGTCTGAAGAAGAAGCGGCATTTGACTCTGTAGGCGCCAATATCACATTTCCATCAAAACTGTCAGAACTTCGAAAAAACTTTTTTGGTGTCTTGATGTTCTAGAACACGTACGCACTCTACGTGCGCTGGCTTTGTAAGAGCAATTTCTGCGTCTGTTTCATAAACATATTTCGGCCGAAATCCTGACCTCTTTGTTAGGTGGAATACTTGGACAGTTGATCTGCTAATGAAAAAAGATTCGATTTCGAAGTAAAAAGTTCTTGAACTTTTAAATCTTCATCATATTTGATGCTTATTGTTGAAGAACACGTCAAAATAAATTTGCGTGTTACAAACGTAGGTTCTATTGCAGAAAATTCATTTTTTTTATGTGTATGGATATTTCCGTCAAGATCAATTGAATCACGATGTCTTTTTAAACAAATTTTTTAAAACAAAAATCATAATACTTTGTTTTTAAAAAAAATCATAAATGTTTTTTTAGACAACAAGGGAACTATTGTATGAGCTTTAACTTAACTCAGGGGTACTCAGCCTTTTTTCTGCTGCGCCGCATACATATGTCAGCTATTTCACGCGGGCCGCAACATGCGGGAAAAATGCTTCAAGACTAAGATAACATTGGAAATTTAAAAGGTGGAAAATTTATCAAAATATTATAACTCGTTTTTTGCTTTTTTTTTAATCATTATTTTTTATATTTTTTTTATCACTGACACTAAATTGGAAGCAATTAAGAAACATTCCTTCACAATTTCTGTATCAGAAACGGTTTCATATGATTACCAATAATATAACAACTTTCATAGGATGTCTTTGTTACCACTGTGATATGACCACTGACAAAACACTTTGTTGCTGTTGCAAAGATTATTCAAAAAAGCCTATTTATCACCTCTTGAAAGAGATCTTCGAGGAAAAGTGTCACTGGATGATTCTTGTTTATTGGTATTTTTTAAATGCAACACTTTCGTGACAAACCAATTACAGATCCATTTTAGTTTTTCACTACAAATACCCAATCGTCTTGAAACGATATATTTTCTTCGAATATTTTTCACTTGCAAGATATGAAAGATAGTTAAAAATTAGTTCCAACTATAAAATGGTCGCTACTCGACTGTTGTCTGTTTTTACACTAACCGTAACCATTCCAAATAGAAAAAGAAAATCAATTCGTACCCGTACGACCACCAAATTTTTAATACAATGTTCTTAAATAAGTAAATTTCTCAGATCAATAGGCCATGACCGGGCCACTTAAGAAGGCTCGGTGGGCCACAGGTTGAGTATCGCTGTCTGGTTTGCCCTTACACCGTGTGGGCTACCGAACGTTGGCCACAACCGGTTTGCCCGTTCTCTGTACGGGCACTGATGTTTTCATCTTTTTATCTTTGATTTGCACATATTAAAAGCCCTTATAGTGAGATTATTAGTGTTAGTGTGTGTTTTAAGAGATGTAGTTTGTCCATGATTCTACCGGGATTTTCTTTGTGGCAAAGACGGGAATTTTTATTTGAAGGCAGGAATTTAGATTCCTGAAAATGGAAAGATCATCCAAAAAGGCCGATATTATCTCTGCCCTATTGCAATGTAAGACTTTGTTTTACACCTTGTGCTTCAAATTGTGTGTGCTTATATATATGCACATACACACACACAAAACCCGCAACCGTTTGAAAAAAAGAGTTACGAACATGAAATTTTTTCGTAAGTATGAGAGAAATTCTTTTAAGATATATGAAGTATTCTTTTTATAGCATGCAGAATGTACTTATAAAAAGCAAACTTTTAGGGGTTTTTTTTTATGTTTCACACAATTATAAAATAAAAAATAAAAATAGTGTGAAAACTTGAAAATTGAAAAGTAAAATAAAATTCCACCATTTTCGCATTCTGTTTCAAGAGTATTATGCTTAGTTACTTGCAATAAAAAAAATTTACCTTTTTTTTTTTTTAACATTTTGGGCAGAAAAGTTGATTACAAGGAAATAAGTTGCACCAAGCTACTTTCAAGTAAATGGGTGAGCGCTTATTAACGCCACACTTTAAATCAACACGAGGTCGATTCGCGACGGACCTTGTAATTTTGAACCATGGTGAAAAGACGAGGACGACACCTGAGCTGGATCCTCCTTCTCCTAACTTCCACACCACACCAACGGGAGAACGTTTGAGCCTTGACATATTTGACGTACATCGGCCCTCTCTGGATAGCGTGTCTTCAGCAGTACTAGGCTCGAACTCATGACACTCCGGCCACAAGTCCGTTACCTTGACCACTAGCCTACCACGGCCACCAGGACAATACGGAAAAAAGTAGGCTTGGGATTACGATTGTAGGGTTAAACATAGTTTCAGAGAGCCAACCCCTTGCCTTGTATTTGCTCACATTACTTGAGTAGAAAATACTGTAAAATTCTTTTCTAAAAAGATATGATATCCCTTGATCTTATTGTTTAAAAATGTCATTTACTTATTCATAAGTATGCAATAATATTAAAAAAAGTACTAAAATTAATTTGTAAAATTTAATTATTAACAACCAAAAGTAACATAAAGTGGTATACAAACTTCTCTAAAAAGATTCAAAACAATGGAATAATATTTCAGAAAAAAAAAAATTTGTTTATGAATATTCTTCAAATAAAGCAATGGATTGTCGTATTTAGAAAATATGAAAACGCGTTGTATAAAACTCAAATTTTTTTTTTAAAATCGATGGCTTGACGATCTTTTTTTTTTCCCCACAAAAAAAGTTACCAAAATTACCGATGTACCTAATAAGTAATATATATATATATATATTTATATATTTGTATATATATATATATATATATATGTTTATTTATGAATATTTTTGTATTTAAAGAGATGTTTTAAAAAAATACCTTTAAAACCTTATTTCTTTAAACATTAAAATGCTTTTAATCTGACAAATATGCACGTTTTAGAGGTGTTATTTTAAAACATCTCTTTAAATACTAAAATATTCTTCATAGATCAGAATTTTTAAAAAAAATGTTTCAGCTAAGTGTTTCAATTTCTGATGAAATTTTTAGGATTAGAAAATGCTTTGAAATATAGTGAGAATAAATTTAAATCAAAAGTTTTAAGTAAATCAAATTGAAAGTATGGATAAAAATTATCGGAAAGAATCTACGAAGCAAACTTGGCATCCACAAAAGTACATTTCAGAATTCTATTTAGGAGCTACACTCCTGGCCACCGTAAATGCAACACCAAGAAAGACAAGAGATAGCACCACAAAATTTATTTTGTAGATAACATGTTGACCAAGTATCAAATGATTAAATTTATAGACTTCTGTGAAATGTGGTTACTGCCAGAATCAGTAGCCAGAGTAGCCGCCATTGTTGGAGATTACCGCTGCCACACGCCTCGGCATTGATTCAAAGAGACTTTGGATGTGTTCTCGGAGTACAGCAGACCAAGAAGCTTCCACACGTTGCCAAAGCTGGTCTGGTGTGGCAGCTGTGGGTGTAATCTGGATCAATCGTTGAGAAACCATGGACCACATGTTTTCTATCGGTGAAAGATCCGGAGAGCAAGCCGGCGAGGGAAGCAATTCAATCTGGTGATTGACGAAGAAGATTTGGACAATGCGTGCCACGTGTGGTCGCGCGTTATCCTGTTGAAATATGGCTGTGGCAAGGCTCTGAAGGTAAGGAAGGACAACTGGCTCCAACACCTCGGAAATGTAGCACTGGCTGTTTAAAGTACCGGCAATGAGCACTACAATAGTGCGAGAGTGATATTCAATACCGCCGCATACCATAATACCCGGTGCAGGACCAGTGTGGTGGTGCATAACGCAGCTGTTCAGCATCCTCTCTCCACGGTGTCTCCAGAGNAACGCAGCTGTTCAGCATCCTCTCTTCACGGTGTCTCCAGACTCGAATCTGACCATCGTGGTGTTGCAGACATATGCGTGACTCGTCAGTAAAGACAACTTCATTCCATTCTTCCGCCCACATCCTTCTTTTATCGCACCATTGGAGGTGGAGACGTCTGGACCACTCTGCTTTAACAGCGTCGAATGGTACGCGCAGACACTGAATGATGCCTTACAGACTCAATGTGCTGTGCTATGGTTCGTGATGTGACTGAGCGATCCGTCACTGCCATGCGCACAATTTGCCTGTCCTCACGTGAAGTGGTGCACTGAGGTGGATGCCATCGACCACGTCGGTCCGTCGTACCCTCCTGCATCCAACGGTCATATATCCGCATTACAGTTGTTTGGTTTTGTCCAACACGACTACCGATTTGCCTGAAAGATAATCCATAATCTCGGATGGCCACTATCCTTCCTCTGTCGAACTCGGATACTTGATCAAAAGCTGATCACTGTTTTCTAAGAAACATAACTGATCGTTTTTTGAGAAAACCACAAGAAAAACACAATTGCCGAATTTGAAACCGTCGAAATCTCCAAGCCTTAAATAGCGCTTTGAGGTGGCGCCACAGGTGCGCGTGATGTGTGTCTGCGCTGAATCATTTGCATATCTCACCTCCGCTAATGCATGTTGTAAATTTCATGTTATTTGCATGCTTCCTTCAGGGTGTTGCATTTATGACGGCCAGCAGTGTATTTTAACAATAGATGAAAAAAATACAAAATTTCTATATACACATTCACGCACCCAAATCAGTTAAAAGACATAAGGGAAGGAAAGGCAAAAAATCGCTACATTTCAACACAGTTTTCGAAGGTATTTGAATGAAAAAGATTTTATTTGCACTCACACATCGTATATTATAAATATGTCAATGTTTGATTTGAAAAGGTCAAATTGATTGTATTTATATTGAATTGAAATTGCATGTTTTTAAATAGAAACATTTTCAGCTTTGTAAAACAGTCTTTTCTATCACAAAACACGTGCGTAAAACTTTTGAAAGAACTTTAGTTAAATGATATATTATCCATGTGACCTCACTATCTGTCAATTCTTTTCATTATGAGCATTATTTTAACGTTTTCATTCTTAATACATCAAAACAGATAGCTTGTAAATGCGCCATTTTCAGTTTCTTTTTTTTCCCTTGTCCTAATGCGTTTATGTATTGTTTCTATTATAATCATAGAGTTTGAGTTTATATGAATTAGATAAATTGTTTATTAACATCGCAATTTGAAACAAATTGAAGGCTATTGAAGATATTGTAAGGGTACTAAATAAAAAAAATATATAATTGTTTTTTCGCACCTAAATTTAATATTTTTCTTAAGTAACTATTGCGAATTGGGTAGTACCGATAAGTTTTAAGTTTAACAAAGTGTTTGCAACGATATCCGATATTGGATTATTTTTTTTCCAATAGCATTTTTTTTTCTTCTGAGAGATATTTGCTTTCTTTTGAAAACTTTTCTTCTCCAAAATAAAGAAAAAGGAACCATTCTATTTTTTCAGATAAACCTTTTTAGCAGTGACAGTAAGCCAATAAAACATCTAGCCGAAATACAGTAAAAGAGAAATTGGTTTTCTCCCCGTAGAGACGTAACTTAATTTAAAATACTATATATTTCAAATATATATGTTACCGCTTAATTGCAGAAATCAGTTAATCCGCAGATTAACTAGATGATCTGCAAATTAGCTAGCGCGATCCCTTGAAGTGCCGAAAATTGTTCTTATCTCTCAAATTACTTAAGTAATCTGCGAACTTTCTGGATAATCTGCACATAACCTACTAGGCAATCGTTTAAGTGAAAATAAGATCTTTGGTGAAACACAAAGCAACGTTTCTGTACGTTTAAATTAAATGCTTATTTATTTTTTAATATCTAAAGAGAGAATCCAGTTAATATAATCGAACAATTAATACGTTAGAGTTGATAGAATCAATCATCAATCAATTGGAAAACTACAGTACAAAGAATCAAACGGTTTAAAATATCACAATTAAAGATAACTGACATAACGTTATTTATTTATTTTTGATGTCTAAAGAATCACTGTTTTACCCTGTTTGCGATTGCTATATCTGTATGTGCAGCTATACTTCGTCATGTTGAACCTTTAAACATTTAAGGTATCCGACTACTTATGACAATTTTTTTAAAAAAAAAGTGGAGGTATGAGGATTTTTTTGTGTTTTTTAGATTTATTTAGTACATTTTATGAAAAAAAGGCCAAAATTAAGAAGAGAAAAATATATTGTTACTCCTAAAATGGGTAAAAATTTACAAATAATAGCATAAATGGAGGCCCATTCTGTACCAAAAGTTCATAAACAAATTTTCAATTTTTCAATTCTGATGTGTTGCTATGTTATTCATTTTTGAAATGACCTTCAGGATAAGAGATATTTTAATATTTGCAAATACTAGAGCACTTTATCTTAGTTATTAAATGAAATTGCTTATAAAACAGTGATTATATTCACATAAGGGACTGTAAATTTTGTAATAAAACAATGATTTATAAATCTGATGGTTAAAACATTTCTACTATTATACAGAACATAAACAAAAAATTTCAGCAAATTATTTTAAAAACTTTTTGAGCAATCGCTGTCCTCGTTTGAGCTCCTCGAAAAAAAACACATTTCGAGTAAAACTCATTTTAATGTATGACATTTTGCTTAAAGTAATGGCTTCTGCTTTTACTAGAACACTAGTAGTTTTTGTTTTAGAGAACGGAAAATAATAAACTTAGTATTTTTACAAAGCTAATAAGATGTCCTATAAAATAAATCATAAGAATATTGGTCACTTTTTTTCAAAATTCACAATTTTAGGGTAGTCGGATACCTTAATTAGTTTCCAGAAAATACTGGTTGACGTAATTAAAAATTTATTATAAATTAATTTAAGGATTCTTTTATCGAGAATACATTTACTGTGTCTCTGCCACTCTATTTCTAAATGCTTAGCATAAATTATTCTGGGATGAGTCAACGTTCAATCCAAATTCCTAACAAAAAGGAACAGAGAGAAACAAACTTTTGAACATTAATGATACGGACACCGTCAATGAGAAGATTACCTCTTGAGAATGCGGAAAACTCTTGATTCGGCGCTTTAACGGAGCAAATCAGTTAACCTGCACATTAACGGCTTTCGAGCTTTAAGTGTGTAACATATATACACAACAAATGCAACCAAAAAAATATATTAGTCTGAAGCATGCAATTAAAAATTTTGCTTACCTAATACTATTTAGGTAAGAAAATCAATGCATGAAACTTGATCTCATCGCTGAGTTTTCATTATAACTTAATCATTCTTGCATAATCGTTGATACTCAAATTATACAGTTGTGTCTAACTAGCTCATCGGGCCACGGCGCTGTGCTAAAACTGATTATGACAGCTACCTCATCTAGTGACTTCATTTCGTCATCACGTTAACAAGGCCAGTAATTATGAGTTTTAATGAAGGTGCTTAATTATATTCAGAGATTAGATTCTGCTCTAATATAGGAAATAAGTAGTGTCGAGTTGGAGCTCAGCAAAATCCATTTCCACTTTTAATAGCAACTTTGAATGCTCATAAGCCTTTTTTCTTTCTCGGATCAGTAGCATGTCAGACGAGGGTATATATTGATAACTATCTTCAATGCAATTTTATGGACTCGGTAGTCAGTCTATTTTAAATTTCTACGATTATGGAAGGGATTTGGGACATTGAACATAGTTAACATACTACATTCTATTTATGTGTATTTTTTTCATGGTCCTGTTTGGAAATGTACAGGGTTGTTTTTAAATATTGGAATCATGAATTCACTGCATTCTTTTCCTTGTTAATCTTTCTACTTTAAAAGGAATGCAATGTAGTGGTCACTAGCCAATTTGTGGTCAACGCTATTCCTGTCGAGTTATGGGTTTGAGTCCTAGTGCAATTAAAGACTCACAACGTAGAGAGGGATGATGCCTGCTAAATCTATCAAGGTTCCCTTTGGCGTGGTGTGGAAGTTAAAGGAAGTCAGGTGTCGTCCTCGACACATGACTCAGTTTCAAAATTCGGTGGTCAGATGCTAATGTCCCTCGAGCTGTTTCAGAGGAAGCCGCAAATTAAAATCAAATCAAACAGTTGTCTGTTCAAAGGAACATTTTAATCTACCAATGCAGTTATTTTTGTTTATTTACTAAATTTATTTATATCAGGTGGTCGTAAGTACGGAAAATCTTCAGTCGTATAAAACGATTCGATATAAACGATCATTTATTAAAGTCGCACTTCGAAACTCCAGGAAAATTGGCAGCGGTCCTTGTAATTTTTATTATTTTTTTTCGAGAGGCGAGGATGACACTTGAGCAGGAAATCTACTCATAACATTTCTACACCACAACATCGTAAACTTGACCCAAAGCTGAATTGAATTGTTTTTTAACATCGCACTACGAAGCTACAAGAGTGGCTGCGACAGCCTAGTGGTCAAGGTAACGGACTCGCGGGTGTGGCGGTGGTATCTATATGAACCATAACCAGAACCAGTAACCTCCATGCTATGACGATCGTTTTGGCATGGTGGCTGAGATACTCGGTTTCGGTTCAGAAGGTACCCAGTTTCTAATCTTTCCTTCATAAGTGACCCTGGCCGTGCAAAGTGAGTCGCAACCTTCGCGCGCATCAGTCGTGGTGCCATCTATCCACCGCAAATGCAACCAAGCCGTCAGACACATGACGCAACCCACACACAAGCTGTCGCACTCAAAATGACGCAACTGCTCGCCACAAATATGGCATCGTTTGTTCGCCTATTTGGCGAATCAGTGCCTGGAAAGTGTGTGATGGTGGAATCGATATAAGCCAGTAATAGTCTCCATGCTACGACGATCATTTTAGAATGGTTGCTTAAGTACTCGCTTACGGAACAGAAGGTTCCAGGTTCTAATCTTTCCTTCATGGGCATGGCCGACGTGTCATGATTTGGAGCCTAATACCGCTTAAGACTCGCCGTTCAGAAGGGGCCGATGCGCATTAAATATGTCGAGGCTCAAATGTCCTCCCGTCGGTGTGGTGGGGAAGTTAGGAGAAAGGCGTGCCAGCTCAGGTGTCGTCCTCGTCACTCGACCGTGGTTTGAAATTACCAAGTAGTGCATCAACAATAGTCTTCCTGTTATTTAAATACGTTAAGAAACACACGCGCTTCAAGGTGGCAAGGTCAGCACCTGAGTAGGCACCCCATACTTCATTCATTCGACAGAATTAATATGCATCAGCTTCGTCTTTGGAGGGAAGAGACCAAAATCGTGGCTTAGGAGGGATATTTTTAGGCTTAATCCCCAGGTAGTTGCAGCTCCCTTGGGGTTGTAGTATTTTACAGGAATATAGAAATATCTCTAAAAATTTATTTCTAACTGCTCTGTTTCGAAAAGCAAGAATTAAAAACCAAAATTTATGACTCGTCTATTTAAACAGGTATACGCAGGTGGTTAAAAAGCAATTTGTGTGTGAAAAGTAGGATAGAATAAGCAATGGAAAGACATTTTCCTCTGTATCTGAAATGTGTGAATACATCAACGAGAAACACCAGAAAATCTCTTTGTAACTGGGTCATGTACGTGTGAAAGAATTATTATTATACATCATATTTTAATGCACATATTTTCAGGGCTGTTATTAAAGCTATGAAAATGAGGCCACGAGCTACCGGTTGGAGTTATTACCTTAACCACTCCCTCATATACTTTTTGGTATACATAAAATATTCAACTTATATTTATGCGCTTTTTTTTTATCTACACTTAATGTATATATAGAGCTTAATTGATTCTTAATTTAATGTTGAGCTGCTAAGCCCAGAGAATAACATACATAAAATTAAAACCGTTCCTTTTTTAAAAATTTTTTTATTTAAGTAGATAAATTCACGAGATTAAAAACTTAAGATGTAAAATAATAAGTTTTAATGTGAGATAAATAGAATAATTGCATATTTTAAATGAAAAGTGGTAAAATTAGTCTAGTTAGTACTGAATAATTCATGAAGCTGGAAACTATCTCAAATCCAAAGTTTCATATCCAAAGATTTTTTTTTATTTCTAATGTGGCTACAGATAGGTGTTGTACCGCTGCAGACCTAGTACATTCTCCGCGAGCAGGTATCTCTTATTAGTGCTGCACCATATAGGTGGAATACCAATCACCGCAAGTAATTTTGACTCCCAGTTTCCTCCCCAGAGGGAGGAACCTGAGCTTTGACGATGCGAAACCGAGCTTAGGAATTTAATTTTGCCAGAGCACCCAAGCCAAAAAGGCACTCAAGGAATCTTTTACATGTCACATAATCATACGACATATAGACACTGATCGATTTTCTGCATCATGAAAATTCACTGACTTTGACCTGGGTCGAACCTCAACCTTAGGCGTACAAGGCCAGCGCCAAACCAACTACACCACCCATCAGTCTTATCTTATAAAGATTAAACCCATGTAACTGCTACGAAGGTAGTTTCAATCAGCCTTATTTAGAATGAATTGTTGTTTGCTAGCGTCGTATTATAAGGCAACACGAGGGCTATTGGCAATGGATCTCGTAATTCTGAATTACGGTCAAGTGATGAGGACGACACCTTAGCTGGCATCCAACTCTTCTACACCACCCCAGCGAGAAAACTTTCAGCCTCG
>BMAV01002813.1:216258-232145 GCA_019973955.1 Trichonephila inaurata madagascariensis
ATAAGCCAATTTTTACTAGCTTTAAGCTTGCTATAATTGTAGTCATAGTTTCAAACTCTACATTGGTCATCATCTGTTCTTCTTTAATGTCAATTAATGTTTTTAAAATAGCTAGTTACCTAATAGATAATTGAAGCCCCAAGCAATTTCCGGGAATGAAGTATAATTCCCAGGAATAGAAAAAGAACAGAAATCTTATGATTTCCCGGGAACCCGGGATCCTGGCAACCCCTAATGGCCCTTAACCCTAATGGCAACGGAGCACCTAGAGGGTGCAAAAAACAGAGAACTAAATACTAAAGAACAGCTTCCGTCAATCTACGTAGAGTGCTACGATTTTTTCGCTGTCGGATTCGTGAATAGTATGAGCAGATGTCTTCATTTGAGAGTGGACTTGCAATTGAAACTAAATGAGGACAAGGGGGATCAAATCGCAACATCCCTCGATATTTGTGTCGGAACGATGCTGACATTCGATGATGTTGGCTGGAAGGGGAGAACCCTAGTCGTACAGAGCCTCAAGAAGATAGCAATCGACTGACAGTGATGACAGAATGCGAATTCAGAGTTATCGTCTGATCGGCGATCACATACCTTGAAGTTTTCATATCGACGATTTAACTTGTTACTGAGACCCCCGTCACTGAAATGATTGTCGATAGGCGACTACTTCATTGCGAGCTTGAGTCATGGAGGCCATTGAGCCTGCCTCTATAAATATATATTTTTATTTCCTCTTTATGCTTCCTTACTATGAAGACAAGGGCAGTACGACACGCTAAAAAATGAACTCTCTTTTTTCTCACATTCAAGGGCCAATGTCTTCCCCCACCCCTACAAATAGCAACGTTCTCCGCAGGTGCAGAGAGTTGCTTCAAGCATTCAGTAATACACCACCAACAGTAGACCTCCCATATCCTACCAGCCCTGGATCCCGCCGATCTAACCTCCCGAGTGGACTGTGTGCGGCAAGCATCCCGCAGAAGAATATTGTTGAACTTTACAAACCAGAGTCCAGCTGAATAACTGCTCACATCATAGCCAAAAGTTTTCTCTCTCTCTCTCTCTCTTTCAATTCCTACTATTAGCTCACACTCACTATTTATTTATTTATATTGGTGGAATTTTCAATCTTTCATAAAATACATTTTAAAGCGCTCCATTGAGCTGAAATTTTATATACATGATTATTTTGGATGACAATACAATATTTTAATTCTAATTAATGAAAATGAATTGATTAAAACTAATTCTTCAAAGAATTACAAATACAGCCACGTTGGCATCATTTTTGGCGACTTAGCGACCCTTTTGGCGACTTGTGTCAAAACTTGAAAAGGTTTTTTTCTCATGTTTTAAAGCATTTAGTTGAACTGAAATTTTATAGACACGATTGTTTTGGATGACACACACACACACACAATACGATACTTTAATGATACTTAAAAAAACTAATTACCACTTAATGTTGCGATTCTGTCCTATGTATATACATATTTATATTAATTGTAACTATTTAATAAAAGGTAGCTATAAAATAAAAATTTTCTTTATTGATCTAAGTAGGAATTGACTTAAAAATATTTTTTTTTTTTTTTGTATATTACTTGTTTAGTTGTACTTTCCAAGTAAAACAATCGATTTCTGTGATACTGCTAACGTTTCGTTTTACAGATTATCTCAGCAGATTTTCGTATCCTCTAAAGAATTTCGTTCCATTAGGATAACCTCTCCTTGGTACATCACTTTTTATGTTATCGAGTGTATTATAATAAGAAATTTTTTTACTCAGGATTACTCAAGCTAATTTCCTCCTGGAAGCTCCTTTGAAATTTAATATATATATATAATCGCTTGAGATCTTTAACGTTCGTCTTTTTGTATTTAAAGAATAAAAATATTTTTAACCACCTCTTATTGACATAAATACTTGACCGAGTAGGTGAATTAGCATTATTTTTCAAAAAAGAAAAAAAATTGCTGCAAATACTTGGTACAGAATGTATTTTAATTTTTGCAATTTTATTTTCATATATTGTTAAACATATATTGTAAACAAATAGTTTTTCTTACATATATTTTAAGAGAATAATCAAAATGCACACAGAAGGATGTGCGTTAAAAATCAACGTTAAAAATTATTCATATTTACAAATTAGGAACGAGATTGGGTTGAATATAATTCTAATCCAATCAGATGTGATTCGGAAAGAGGATGTTGTGCACCTTAAACCTACTCCCTTAAAAAAAACCATAACATAATTTTCGTGTAACGCACGCAGAAAATACGCGTAATTTGTTGATGAGATAGAAATTAGATGAATAGAGTAGAACCAAAAATAGGATTTAAAAAATATGTTACTCTGCAGAACAGAGATAATTATAAAACATACCCAATTCTTTTTTTCTTCTGATTCCAGAACATTTACTTTGTTTCGATATTTCTTTTTCATCTCTTTGTCTTCTCATTTTCGTTAATGTTCGAAATCAAAGATACATTTTGGAGTTAACTTCCCATATTCTATTTACGAACATTTTTGCATTATGACACGGTAAAAATAATTCCCTAAACGATAATTCACATACTGCATCTAGAATATATGAAAAACAGTCCTTTGTTCATCGCTATTGTATAAACTGTGCACAAATGATGTTATTTTCTTCTCCCGTTTGAAAAACAGTTAGTGGATTTCCGAAGAGAAACAACAAACAAAAACACTGATTGTCAAACAAAGAATTCAGGGAAAAGAAGACCAAGTATGCATGAATACTAATGCGATTAACAATGGGGATTAACAATTTTAGATGTTTTTGTTTTGCATTGCTTAAACTTTTATATGATTGTGTGTCTAATTACGGAAAGATTTCTTGCAAAATAACTGAAATGTCTCAAACCTAGAATAAAAAATATTGCTTGTTGTGAAAAAAGAAAATCTTTCATTTAATTTAACATACTTTATATAATACACACATTGTTTATATTTATTTTACTACTTTTACATTAATATTAAATTTCATGTTACAGTTAATACCGTAACCGTTCTAATTATGTTGTTGTTACTGATGCCACCTGATCGGCAAAGGCCAGATCAAGGCCCAGGAAATCCATCATGGCAAAGGGCTAAGAGACGCCTGTCGTTAGCCGTAGCTCTGAGCACCATACAGGTGACGGAACGATTTTGCTCGGTTTCACCCCAATTTTGAGGGAGAAAACCCAGGGGGGTGATCAGGGGCTTCTCCTTCCACCAACCTCACGAGAGGATTTGTGGCTAGACAGCTATTTAAAGTACATTTAAGGCACTATACACATTTACAAACATCCAAGTCTTCACCGGGATTCGAACCCAGGCCCAACGGCACAGCAGTCAGCGTCGCTAATCACTATACCATATGGGCGACTCCGTTCTAGTTATAATAAACGTAACTGAACTTAAGTACAGGCCAAGTAAAGGAAGAATGTGATCTCTATGAAAAATCGTCCATGTTCTTTGTTCTTAATGATATCTTAATCTAGTTTAAATTAATAAATATAGTAAATTTACACAGTAAAGGACACTTCATTGAACTCAACCCCGAACCTACCACATTTAATTTAATCTTTAACATCCAACACTCAGTACTGTATTTTATCTTCTAATTTTTATTTCTGCTTAATGATATTGGCAGAATAAAGAAGAAAGTAGCACCATAAAGTATGTTTAACCCTACGTATCAGTCCTAAGCTTTAAGATTTACTTAATATTCCTTTGATAACTAACTTACTGTGTATTATTATAATTTCACTCTATTTTTCTTCATTAATGCATTAGTTTGGCTTAGATAATCAGGGTGACTTATTATAATGTATGTTTGTGTATGCACAATAGACTATATGTTATTATTTTTAGATTATGTACAATAATTATACGTGCATAAATTTGATGAAAATAATTTATTTATTTATTATTTTAAACATAAGAGATAAGAAAAGATTATGAGAATAAAATTCCAAAATAAAGCATATGTCAAAAAACCACTGTTTGAGTTTTTCACCTCCAAAAAAAGAGTGTGAGTGCTTATGACCACACGATGGAAGAGATAACTTCAAATTTTGTAAAGGTTAGTTAGGTGAATATATAAAAAACAAGGGGATATTAGTATTGTCCTATAAAATTATTTATTCATATGTCTGTACTCGTAAAGTAATATTTTTGTGCGAAATATACAATCATATTTGTGAATAAATTGTATTCTAAGATGGAAACAATAGGTTTATGGTAGCTGAAATAGGTTATAAATACTTAAGATTTAAAATTATTTAAATATCTAAAAAAACTTCGTCAAGCGTTGTTCAGTACTTTGTCGTGCTTTCATTTGGATCATTTGACATAATTAAATTATATTTGATTTTGAAAAATCTACTAAAGGCTTTGATTTGTCTTTTGAAAAATCTACATTAAAATCCCCACTTAAAATAATAGGCAATTTGTCCAGAAGAGTTGATCCAGGTTCACACAGTGTAGGCAACTAAATTTTTGTGCATGAATTCGATAACTTTCTCTACACTTTGATTTGGAGAAAGATAAATAGTAACCATTAGAATTATTTGTCCATTTTCTGCTCTACATTTCGCTTCACAAATTTCAGCGACACATGGCTCATTAAACCCAAAAGATTCAGTAGTATTGTTATGAGTAGTATTGTTATCATTCAGTAGTATTGTTATTGTTACGAGCGTTAAAAACCCAAGCGTAACAATGATTGGCTTTTTGAAACGCATCATTCAAGTTCACTCTCCAGCAAAACGCACCTAAAGAAGTTATCACTTCAGTAAAACATTTTACAAAAATAGAGAATCCACAAATTATTGCCACGTTTAGAAGAGATCAAATTACATTGTTCAGTAAATATATAAATTCATGCGTTGAAAAAAATATTTTCTTTTCATAAACGGACAGAATTTTTCAATAGCCCCAATATATGTGTGTTTAAATTCAACTTTATTCTGAAAAGGTTTTGAAATAAAACTATTCAGGAATCTTCAAAGCAGCAGTGAATCTCCAAAAAGAAAAATTTCGACGCTGCGCCACATTTTTATGCTCTGATTTTGATCGCGGTTTTGATTGTGTAACTGTCGAAATGACTTCCGTCACTTCGATTAAAAGCTAGAGGAAGCTTTGCTCCATAAATTGCAGTTGACAGACTTTGTTCTAGAGAAAATCCACGAAAGAAAAAGAAAAAAAGAACAGACATTTGGAAGCCTGTTACCGGCCTCCGGTGAGGAAAGGGCTTCCCTGTAGCACATCACGTCTTCCTTTTAATAGCCTGTCATTGTCTGCGAAATGCAATAAAAACTAAGCTCTCGGCTAAAAAAAGAAAGAAACCACAGGTCAGTTTCTTTTATTCTCATTAGATGGTGATGCCACTCTCAGAAGAAAAAAAATACGAAAGAGAGAGATAGATTTTGATATAGATTGTACGTATCAACACGTCAAGCGAAATGGAAAAAATTCTTGAAGATGATCCTAGATCCCTATAACTCTCTCTCTCTCTCTTATCTTAACATTACATCATAATTACTGATGGCGTAATCTATGTAATAAAAAATTTTAAGTGTCGACGTAACTGAAAATTTTGGCGATAGAATATATCGCCAAGATAGTAATCATTTCATTCTCGATTATATTAATCATGCTTTGAATGGCTTGAATAGCATCAATTTTTTTCGACAATCAGCAAGAAAACTCCTTGCGGGCCTGCATGTGACCCGCGGTTCGATATTTACCCACTCCTATTCCAGATCATTTCAAATTATATGTTATATGATATCCCTTAAATAGCCTAAAGCTGCTTAAATTATTCTTATCATATATAATCAGCTTTAAAATCTATTGTATGAATGCATCATATGTTGTGTTGTTGTGACTTATGCCATTTGATCGGCAGTGCCAGATTGGGGCCCACGAAGTTCATCATGGCAAAAGGCTAGATTGTACGCCTGTCGTTAGCCGTAGATTTGAGCACCATACAGGTGAAAATATGATTTGGCTCGTTTCCACCCCAATTTTGAGGGAGAACTTCCCGAGAGTGGTCAATGGCTTCCCACCTTATTTCCCCAACCACCAACCTCACCAATACTGGGTACTCAACGTACTGGGCTCGAACTCGTGACAAGCCAACCACATCCGATACCTTGACCACTAGGCTACCGCGGCCCCCTATTAGCAATGGAATGGATATGGTCACGAATTCGCAGTCAGTGTTGCTTCTGTCGATTCTTTGGTTCGAACCCCGAAAAACCTACTCTGTAGAGAGGTGGATAAACGCTCATTTTTTCGAAACTAAGTCCTCACAAAGGCCCAATGTGGAAGTTAGGAGAGTGGGATACTAACTCAGATGTCGTCTTCGACACTTGATCAAGATTCAGTATATTATGAGATCCTTCTTTAATAGCCCTCGTGTAGCTTCAGTAAGTGTTTCATACGTCGCACTGAAAAGAAACACGAGATCTTTTGGCGATGAACCTCATAATTTTGAGCCATGGTCAAGTGACGAGGATGACACCCGAGCTGGCAACTTCCTCTCCAAACTACCACACCACGCCAAAGGGAGGACTTTGAGCAACGACATATTTGACGTGTATCGGCATCCTCAACACGGCGAGTCTTCAGTGACATTGGGGATCGAACTTATGACATGCCGGCCGAACTCGTGACTACAATCACTAGGCTATTGCATCCACTCAAGAAGCTTCAAGGTGCGACGTTATTAAAACAATCAATCGGTATTTGATATAAGTTTTGGAGAGAGTTCGGGGACTAGATACTTTTATTTTTTTACGTACTAAACAAAATATAATAATAATAATAAAGTTTATTTTTTATGGTGAATTATAAATCACTTTACAAGGGGAAAACTTTTTTTTTAATAGTTATTTCTGTTAAAACTTTGTCTCTCTAACTAAAGTTAAAACAATCATTTCGTATTTTATAAAAGATAGAGGATTTTTTTTTTTTTTAATTTTTTAAAAAAAAAGGTTTATGAATATTTTATTGAGATTTTTTAAAGATTTTTTTTAAAATCAAACTAAAGCGTTTCTTCATTTATTTTCTTTCTCATAAATGAAATAACATCTACAATACCAAAATATGTAAGGAATTTTCAAAGATCAATTTACTCACATATTAAATTCCCTTGGGAAAAACAGAATCTCCTTAAGGATTTCAACAAAAAAGTTTCCAAACTGATCTTAATGTTTCTTTTTAAATTTAAAAGATTATAATTTTTTTCAGTTTCATTAAAAATTTTAAAATGGGTGTGCTTGTAATCACAGCGACTGATTGCATTATCTGGATCTCACTCAGAAAAGCATAATAAACACAAAATTATAAGTAAGTAAGAACATCAAAAAAATACAAAAAATAATAACATTTTGGGAACGTCATTATATAAAAAGAACAAGAAAACACTTTGACACCCCATTCTCGAAATCATATTTCAGTGAAATTAGATTTACGTGGGGAAGTTAATTTAATTTATTGGGTGTCTAAGAATAAATTGCTCTGTCTGGAGTCAGCTAGAGCTCATCCTGTAATTGAGTTTGATTGTATTTCATTAAATCCACAGAAAAGAAGTTAGCAAAAAGAGAGAGGTAAATTTAGAAAAAGACTTTATATGATTATGATAAAAAGTTCAAAATATATTTTAAAATATAATCTTAATAAGATTTTTTTTTAATTTTGAATTTGTGTGTTGCAACGTTCTTAGTGTGCAAACTTAGCCTTTTTATATCACGCAGAATAAAAATACGTTTCAAAAATTTATCGTACGATGAGAACAAATTTTTAGGTAATTTAATATTAAAATATGGAATTGAGATGTTTTTAGTTTGTGCAATTAATTACAAGATAACTCAGTGGTATATACAATAATTTAATCTTCCTTGCGCAAATTATTTTAACAAAAATATTTTTCTTAACGTAAAGATCTTTTTTTTTTCCAATGAAGCTTTTTCAATGGATTGAAAATTCAATTTTTAAACATCATTAAAGCTATTATCAGACATACCGTGAATTTTATCGTTCTTTTTAAGGAATAAACATATTTCTTAATGCTGTTTATTTATTTTTTTTTTTATTCTCTTAAATGTCTAGCATGCTTAGCTTAATACTATTGATCAAGGTATCTGTTGCTTGACATTTTAGTAATCCATATTTATAACGGAGAAAATTAACTCTCACTCATCAAGAAATCTTCAAAACTACTAGAGTCCTACAGACTTTTAATTTAGTAGGCATGTTTCTTTTGTTGAGTAGAAATCTTCTAAGAACGGATTTTACGAGGGGGTTGTGGGAGCGTTGTCGACAAAAATTCCCGCTCTTGAACTATTTGACAACAGACTTCAAACTTGGAAGACATGTTTCTTTTATTGAATGCAGATCTGCTAAGAGCTGGTTTTTCAAAAATCTAATCCCAAGAGTATTGCAGGAGCGTTATACATAAAAATTCCCGTTCTTGAATTATTTAACAACAGACTTGAAATATGGCAGGCATGTTCCTTTTGTAGAGTATTGATTGATTGATCCGTTAAGAATGGGTTTCCTGAAAACTGAATCCCAAAGGGGTTGCGGGGACATCATAAACAAAACCCGTTTTTGAACTATTAGACTTACAGACTTTACATTTCGTATACATGTTTCTTTTGTTCAGTAGAGATTCTCTAAAAATGGGTTTTACGGAAATCAACTCCCGCAGTGGTGTAAAAGATTATATTTCTATATTTGACTTGATAATGTTGTTGCTGTGACTAATGCCACTTACCTGACGAAGTCATATCGAAGCCCGCGAAATTCATCGCGGCTAAGGGCTAGAGTTTTACGCCTGTCGTTAGCCTTAGCTTTGAGCACCATGAAGGTGACAGTACGATTTTGCTCGGTTCCACCCAAATTTAGAGGGAGAAAACCCTGGTGGTGGCCAGGTGCCTCCCACCTCTTTTCCCCTTCCACCAACCTCACGAGAGGACTTGCGGCTCGACGGCTATTTAAAGTACTCCCATGCCGCAAAGGCACTGTACATTTACAAACGTCCATGTCTTTTTCGGGATTCGAATCCAGTCCCTACGGCACCGCAGTCAGCGTCGCTAACCACTATACCGGTTGGGTAATGACTTGATAATGTTTTTATATTGACTGACAGATGACTCTGGGAAATACGGTCAATTCGGTTATATTTATTTATTTGCTAAATCATTCCTTAAAAAATTTATGTGTAATTTATTTAAAATTATTCAGATTTTAACCTCGTTATTTTTATTTTTATTTATCATTTTATTTCGATTTTTATATTTTTCGTTTCATTTTTGCGAAGATGAGGTACACCTGTTATAGTATGCTACAAAAGCAATTTCTAACTATACACTTTATCATATTTCCATTTCGATATTGTTATAAGAATTAATCTCCTTGGTGTGGTGTGGAAATTAGTTGAGGGAGATGTAGCTTTTTTTCTTTTTTCTGGATCTCAAAAAGCGCAAAGATGTGTCGCGTGGAAATATGATTCTGACATTTCCGTAACTGGAAAAGGAAGGATATGATAACTATTATCGGTCAATTGCGGAGGTGTGGATAAGTCATTATTGTTGTCTCGCTTATCTTAAAGGTGATTTCACGTTATTTTACAATGCATAAGGATTTGATTAATATTATCTGCATTCGAGGGGTTGGCTAGGAAGAGACCATTTGGATGCTCTCTATGTTCTTAGTGTGCCTATTGTACATATGCCCATGATGTAATATTTGGTTATCTGGATTTATTTAATTCAGTACACTGTTTCTTATTGCTTTTTATTTACTACTAGCTGGTATACCCATTCTTTGCACGGGAGAATTAAAAAATTAAATAGTACAAATTAAAGGATAAAAAACTTTTTAATGAGTTAATTTTACGTGAATTGCAAATTAAACAAAAAAAACTTTTTGCATATTTCAGTGAACAAAAAACCCTCTTTTGTTGAATTTTAAGTCTGTAGATCTAAGCTGATAAAAAAGGATTTTTTTTTATTTATAACACCCCGTAACTCTTTTGTGGGTCGATTTTTGAAAACACCTCCCTAAGCTGATCATTGCTCAGCAAAAGTAACCCATTGTTACACATTTTGTTTAATAAACGCTTTAAACAGTGTAAACAATTTAAATCTGGATGTGTAATACATTAGTATTACTTTCTGTTGTATTTATTTTATGTTACATTTGTAATAATCGCAAACAACGCCATTCCTTATATTATAACGGCGATTCAATAGAAACATAGCGAAATGTTGGCGACAGAGCCAAGTTGACATCGTTTTTGTGACCCTGTTGGCAACTTGGCGATTGATTTAATGGTGCAGAAGTTGATATGCTGTAGTGCAACCTGGTGGGGAGCTGCAACAAAGAAGATAGCACAAAAACCTTCTCCACAAAAATATACATATACATGCCAATTTTCATAGTCCTCGGTTGAACGGTATTGGAGTGATGCGATTTCATATGTACAAACATCCATTTTTATGTATATAGATTTGTTGAAATAAAATTTTTTAAAAGATTTCAAGGACTCTCAAATTTAATTTTCTTAGAGCTATTATAATTCTTACGAAGTTATATACTCAGATACCATTTTCGCGTTACCTTGGTTCAGAATTCAAAAACCGTCGTTACTGGTCCTAATTAATCGAGATCAACTTCATCTATACAAAAATTTACTCTTGCTTGTAAAGATATTTTTGATGTTCCTTTGATAATTTCAGCAATATTCTAACGGCGTTGTCATAACAACTGTGACTTGTCTAATTTAATGCGTTCGGATAAAATTGCATTTTTATTGTTAACCAAATTGCATTTTTATCATTGTTTTTGCTATGTTCATTTATATGTGCTATACTAAATTTCTATTCAATTCTTATTAATATGTCTTTTGTGTATAATAATTATTTTTTTGTCATGCCATTTACTAACGCCATTGACTATACTTAGCCTTTTCGCGATGGCAACATGTTGTTTGTTTTGTTAGTTGTTTGTGTAACAGAATCTCTGAGGAATGCGTCAGTTGCTGTTTCATCTCTCGCTAGGAGAGATTCCCCACACAAAGCTAATGGCTTTTGTTTAAAAGCTTTCTTCTCAAAATTAAATTGTTGTGTTTTAAATTCACGAGTGTATCTAGTACACAATGGAAGCTAAAAATATATCATTTAAACAAACTATAAAAACTATGTTGCATTAGCGTCGAAACAATGGTTTTATAAATTTTAAAAAATATGAAGCAAGTTTTTAAAATTTTCGTTTTTATTCTTAAAACAGACATGCTAAATTTTTACAAAGAAATTTCCGACCATTTGGAATAATTCATTTGCAGCTCAGTTAACAAAAAAAGAAAAATGTAACCTTTAAAAATTTCTTTCATATAAATGCCTTTACCGCTAAAGAAGAAATCTTAAATATGTCTTAAAACAGGTATTACGAATTTTTATGAAGGAACGTCTGATATTTGGAATTTTTTCAAGTACTGTCCAATGGGTTAAATCCAGGATAGTTGTGACGCGTTCCTTCAATTATTCCTCTTGGAAAATCTTTGGGCTATCCATTCGCGTTATTCACAATCAACCCTTTGGAAGAAGAGAATCGTGATATTCAAATGAACTTACTATATATAGTCGAAGTTTTCTAGCTTGAATAGAGAGTAGGAGAGGAATAAGCCAGAAACCAGGTGAGACTGTTATTGAAGGTATCATATTTAAATTATTGTGATTAAGAAATCATTACGACGAAGTTTTAAAGTGACAATTGTTCACTGAGACTGAATTGATATTAGATTAAATCGGAAGATAAGTTAGATCCTTTATTAAGGTAAAGACCAAGTTTAATAGTCTCCTAATCATTCGTGTTTTACCGTCGTTGTTCCACTTTCGCGGCTAGCATTAAGACATACTATTATTAGTTGAAATTGTGTCTGTTCATTGTGTGATATATAAATAGATTAATTGGATCATGTCGAGTGTTTCTTCCCTACCTCCCACACATCTAGGTGCCCAAGAGAGAGGTGCGAGCCTATCACATGGTCACATGATAAATGCAATCACGTGTTCTCCATTGAATTCGAAACTGATACTTGTAGTTCTACTTGTAAAATGTAAATATGTGAAAATGCCCCCCTAGGGTGCCTTCTCTTAGATTATCTGCGTGAGCTAGAGGTGTAGGTTGAACTAAAGAACGAGAAGTTTGCATGTTCTTAAAATAACTTTATTAAAGAACTTGAACTTAAGCGTTTAACAGATTAGATAATAAATATATATAAAAGAATCTACGATGAACAAACACACAATACAAGTAATACAGAAATAACCTAACTCGGACCACTATCAATATCTAACCCGCCTAATCTCAATTCCAATAATATCGCAAGTCCTAACATTAAATAGTCAATCATACCTTAATCCAATCGTTGATCCGATACTAAGGAAGTAGCATCTTTACTCGAGTGCAATGATATGCACCTTGACCTAATGGCTCTATCTTCGGGATAATCTCTGTTGGCTGTCACTTCACGATTGTATAACTCTCTAACATAACATTCCCCAATTTGCCATACCACTTACTGAAACTTCTGATATTTAAAAGCTATCTAATTTGCATCTTCCCTTCACGTTTCACTTCTTGGGTTTTGGTTGGAAAAAGACTGCCATTAATTCTGGCCCCAAAAGAACCCAAAGGACATGTTAATGAAAAGACGCGTGAGCCCGTCTCAAATAAAAGCAGTAAGAATTTTCAAAATTAGGAAAAGCTTCTCTTTTTAAACCCAGTGCATTTTCTTTACCAACACGCGTTATTATTCTTGACCAATATGCACATTTTAAAAGAAATTTTCTCGAGGATAAAGAGACCGACCGCTACCATCCCAAGACCCTAAAGAGAAGAGAGAGAAGTCCGTTGGAAAACTTCGAACACACAGAAAAGATGTCAACTCCTCCCTCACAAACAATAAAATTTGTATATTGAACTAACCAATCTTTTTAATAAAGTCAATGTATATACTAAAATTAATATCTGTGAGGTAAATAAACCATAAGGATTTAAATTAATAAATATCACGCTACCATTATTATTCTAAAACTTTATACACCGGGCTTTACGGTAAATAAACTTTTGCAACTAAAGTAAACATCGCGTGCAATGCGAAAAGAAACATTGCGTCTAAAAAGTTATAGAATGAAAATGTTGATCAGTACTTCGGAAACTTTTTTAAAAAGTTGCGAGCATTATTGGAAAACAGCTCTCGCAATTATCGATAACAGACGTTCGGTAGAGCTAACTAATGGAAGGTACAAAAATAGCTCTCTGATGCTAATACTTTAACATTTATCTTAATAAACGGAAAATGTTGTTTATCGTCATTACCTACTCGGATAGTGGTACCTGCATTAGGAAATGGATTTTTGTAGTCAGTTCGTATCTTAAGTAAACACAAAGTGATTGAAGCGTTTGTTTGTCATTTGATTTTTATCTGTGTGGCACGAGACAGAGAAAATATATTTACTTTACAGTTAAATAGGACGTTAGTTATTTTGAGAACTGAAATGATTTAATTTGTGTTTGAATGATTGCATTGGATATTGGTAACCAATTATTTTCCTTTGATGGAATTTTGTCCTCTTTTTATGTCCATTTAAGTAGGGGTGATTAATTTTTCTTTTGTAAAAATTACTTTTAATTTGTCTTACTAAAATTATTTTTATTTAGGTTGATTTAATTTTGTGTCGCAGTATTTAAAATTTACTTTTAAAAGTAACTTTTTCGGAAATTTCTCAGTTCTGAACATAGGTTAGGAATTCGGTATTTTCATTTTAATTTCAAACTTATGTTCCTCGTTTTATATTTAAAAATACTTAAGGTATCCGACGACTTGCGACAACTTTTTTTTTTAAAAAAAATGGAGATATGTGGATTTTTTGTGGTTTTTAGATTTATTTAGTACATTTTTTTAAAAAAAATGGCTAAAATTAAGAAGAGAAAAATAAATTATTACTTCTAAAATGGGAAAAAAATAGGTAAAAATTAACAAAGAATTCCATGAATGGGGAAAATTCCCCGCTCTGTACAAATAGTAAATAAACAAAATCTCAATTATTCAATTTTTATGTATTAATTTTCTATTCCTTTTTGAAATGCCCTTCACGATAACAGATAATTTAATTTTCACAAAAACTAGAACACTTTATCTTATGAAATCAGTGATAATATATTCACATAAAGAACTGTAAGTTTTGTAATGAAACAGTGATTGTTAAATTTGAAGATTAAAACACTTCTCTACTGTTATGCAGAGCATACACAAAAAATTTCAGCAAATTATTTTAAAAACTTTTTGAGCAATCGTTGTCCCTGTTTGAGCTTTTAGAAAAAAAAACATATTTCGAGTACAAGGCATTTTAAAGTTTGACTTCTTATGTAAAGTTATGGCATCTGCTTTTACTAAAACACTTATAATTTTTGTTCTAGTTTATGGAAAATAAAAAAAACTTGCTATTTTTATAAAGTTAATAAGATGATGGCCTATAAAATAAAATCATAAAAAAAATTGGCAAAATTCACAATTTTAGGGTAATTGGACACCTTAAGAGTATTACTGCACAAAAATTAGTGGAAACAAATTGATTTTTCAAGATTTAATATAAAATAAGCTGTTATTCCTTCTGCTTCTAATGGATTTAAGTTCTAAGTAAGAATTCAGATACTTCTAACTAAATTAGAAGTATTTTAACAATACACACACACAATACTACTAGTATACATTACTTAAAGGTCATAGTGTTTACTTAAAATCACAGTATCTGAAAGTGTAAGTAACAACACAAAAAGAACATTTTGGATAATTCTATATTCACACATCTCCAAACACATATTAATCCTACATAAATAAATATTTTAATGAGAAATTTTTCTGTGCAAAATAAGTTATTTAAAAAAAATATTACGGGTTCAAATATACACATGAATGTTTATTATTTGGAAGCTTTCCCGATTCTTGGGAAGTTTTTTTCAAATGTGAATTTTTAAAGAACTACTGAATATTTTTTAAAAGGCTCTCATGAAAATAAGAAAAATAATAATGCAATAAATGCACTTAAAAAAATTGAAAACTGTACGAGCAGTCAACTTTTTTAAAAAAAAAATCTGTAACTTAATCTTTTTTAACATTATCGAAATAGGGAAAATGCCACTTGAAAGGCCCCACCCCCTTGCTACATTTTAGTACATGCTCTTTTGATGTTAAAATGAGTGTACCACTTCTTTTTTAGGCAACTAAATAGTTTTTATAGTAGCAACTTTCACCCCCAAATTCTTAAACCTTTTTTACTAGCTTTTCTTTTTTTTTTCTTTTTTATAATAATTTCCATTCAGTATGCACACAAAGATGTTTTCCGCTCTCCTATATTATTTCATTAAGGTATCGACTACGTTCGGAACCGTGATTTTAAAAAAAAAGCGCATAAATGGATAATTTTCATGATATTTAGTGTTATTTAGATTAGAATATATGTATAAAATTGTTTAAGGACATTTTAACAAAAAAAATTATTTAAATACAATATTTCGGCAAAACATTAACTTAGAATATCCTTTATTCCAAATGTTCTCCTTTTGGGAAAAATGCTTCTGTTATACTAATATTTTGCCTGTTTATAGCTCAAACCTCTGTACAAAGGCTCAACTATGATTTTTGAAAAATTCGCATTATTTTCAGAGTTACAACCATTTGAAATATAATTATCGGCGTTTTTTTCTTAAAATTTCTCCCCTCTGTTGTCGTAAAACATGGATAAACCCACTTATAAGTTATATATTTCAAAAATTCTAGTTGAGCCTCTGTACAGT
>BMAV01002813.1:235517-249629 GCA_019973955.1 Trichonephila inaurata madagascariensis
TGTGTGTGTGTGTGTGTGTGTGTGTTCGTATTTTCGAATATGCTTCTAGTGGTTTTAAAATTCTTGTTACCTTAAATCTGAGTTAAAGTATTATATGTAAATATAATACAATATTATGTTTTTCAACAAACACTTTTATTTACGTTGAAGGCATTATGATACTTTTCAGAAATGCATCATATACTATATGGTTCGAATTAATTGGGACAAATGGTAAAAAACGACTTTTTCTAAGACCCTAGCTTTTAATAATTATATACCTTAAGTAGACAAAAAAAAATTCTCTAGACTGGTACGACGTATGTACTCCTGTAGCAGAAATGACCTCTTCAACTCGTCTTGGTGTCCACTATTGCAGTGTTCTTGACTTCATCATCGTGGAATCACACTTGTGTAACACTTTTTTATCATTTGTTCTGTTGTCGTGCAACTTATCTTAGCTAAACGCTTCTAGAGAATATGCCATAAATTCTCAATAGGATTTAGGTTTGGTAAATTACCAGGCCAATTAAGCACTTTATTTTATTTTCCCGCATAAAAGTCTGGACCAATATCGAATTGTGACAAGAAGCCAAATCATGTTGAAATGTTCCGTCAAATGTTTTCATGGATGGAGCAATTCCACTGCGAAATATTTCTATGTATTAGATATAATTCATTATGTCTTTAAGAACTAAGCTTCCAGTACCCTTTGTTGTGATTAAACTCCAAAACATTTGTTTTTAGAAGGGTGTTTTACATTCTGTTGGATGTGATCTGGCAGCAGAGTTCAAACTTCACTTCGTCTAAATACACTTGATTTGTATCCCTGTTCAAATAAATGTGTTTCATCACTGAAAATCACCACCTTCTTCTAGTTGTTAACAGTACAAGATAGGTATTTTTGGCCTATGCTAAATTTTTTCATCATTTTCTGATTTAGAAATCGCTTTTTCCTCTGTTTTGACGCCTTACGGCTAACTTTTAGAACCCTTTTCTGTACAGTTGAGGTACTCACTTCAACATCATCATCCAAAAAATTCCTTCGAAGGTTTGTGTTTGTCTTACTTTAGGTTATTTTGCTATTTCTTATTGGAATTTATCTGTTCTTAGAGTAATTTTTTTTTCCGTTTGAGCGCACATTTACCATTTCTTTTTTGGGAACGATGATCAGGAATTTTTAAATGTTCTTAAAATTCTTGAAACACTTCATTTGCCCACGTCAACTATTTTAGAACGCTTCCTCGAAGTAATATCCATCTCTGAACAAGCAAAAATAACACGGATTAAGCAGAAAGAAGAATTAAAACCACCAGCTACCACACTGAAAGGCTCACAAGTGAACAAGTAATGCACTAAAACCAATCAAAGTAGTAAATTATTGTCAAGTTCGATCCGTCACATAACGTATGGGCAGATATAACCGGTTTGAGATGGTTCAGGACATAAATGGTAATCACAAACCAACTCAGATAAGAAAAAAATATTTTTCCCAATTGATTTGAAGAGTATAGAATATGTGTGAGCACACACAAACATTATTATTTTATATCACTTACATGTGAACAATATTTCAGTTGGGCTTATACGAATATATAAAATAATTTGAGTAGGAGAAACACATTGAGACAGTTTAGGAGCCGATTATACAGATTTGAAACTTAGGTTTCTGCCTTGGAATATTTTTTACGCTTTTACTTAAATTTGTAATAGAATTTCAGTTCTTTCACTTTGCAAAAAAAATTAAAAATTATATAATAGTTTTCATAACAAGACTTATTACATGCTCAAATATTAAATTACCTTTATAGATTTGACTTTTTAGGTTCATATTTTTGAGGGAGGAATTAATATTAAGAAGCTGAAGTCAATCTAGATAAAATTTAATAAGCAGATTGTCTATAAATAATTTTAATCATTTGGAAAAGCTTCTATTTAGGGTACTTTTTTCCTATCAAAACAGGATTGTAAATTAAATGTTAAAGGATTAAATGCAATTTCACCTCATATTTCAAAATGCATATTCGGCAAACTTGATAAACAAATTACTCAAACTTAAAAAAACTTAACTGAACTAATTACTGAACTTTAAAAAATACGTACTTGAAATGTTGCTACTTTTCACAAGTGAATCTGAAAGATATTTGATATAAAAGACTAATAAATATTCCGTTCTCACTGTTTCGTTAGTGCCATGCAGCTTCGATGATTGCAAAATGTGTTTTTATTTTGAAAAACAAAGATGATTCAGCTAATTATAGAAGCTATGTGTTCGAAAGATGGCACATCGGTAGAGAAAATTTATGCACACTACAAGTACGGCGTAATTACTCCTGAACGCTTGAAACACTTTTCAGACATGCGTGAACGGTTTGATAATTACGAAACTGTTCTCTGAAAATCAGTTGATGTAATTTTTTCCCATCTGTGATGGCTTTACATGCAAATGTGCTAGAACGGAGAAGGTTGCCGCAATTGAACACGTTTTAAATCATTCTATTCTACAGCAGAACGGAAAAAACACAATTCATTCTGAGTCTAGAGAAATTTAATTTTATAAAAGATTGAGTTGCGATTAGATCTATCAAAAAGATCGAAAATAAAGAGGTTTGGAAAATATTAAATGAAGTATTCAGTTTATAGAGAAAGAGATGGGAAAATATATATATATATTGTTATTCTTAAAGATGTTTTAGAGAACATATAACTTTTTTTAAAAGAAATTAAGGCAAAGTTTTAAAAAAAAATTAAGGCTAAAGATGAAGTTCTATGTTTTCTATTTTGTGTAAATGTACTCACGAGAGAGAAAACGTGTATTAGTAAAACCCAAATTGAGTTTTAATGTACAGTATATTCCGGCATATAACGCACACTTTTAACATAAAAAATAGAATCGAAATTTACGGTTGCGTGCAGTAGTGCACACAGGAATTTTTCAACGAGGGGGGGGCCCCCGGTCCGGGGGCGAAAGTTCACCTTTCTTGTACCATGCTCCTTTTAATTTTGTCGATTTTTGGGAACAAAACACAGTAAAAAACTAATTATTGAATAAATAATTAGCATTAATTAATAAAACTAATCATTAATAACAAATACTTAATTAAATTTTACGTACTATATTCTTAGAATTATAATCAATCGGAAAAAAATCAAGGGCTTTGGGGGTGTCCGGACCTCCAGGACACTCCCCTTGTGTGCGCCACTGGCTGCGTGTTATTCGCCGGATATAAAAATAATCGCTTTTAAAAATAAAGGAAAGATTAACGTAACAAAAAGATTTCTACATACATCCAAATATTGTATATTTATTGGAAATGCAACATCTTATGCATTTCCAATATTGCTTAAAATGAAAAGTTCCTCGTATTTGTCTTCCATTCTATCTTCAAGTACATCATCGAATTCTTTTTCATCTTCACTATGACTGTTGCTCTGATCCATAAATTAAAAAATTATCCGTTCCTTCAATAGAAATTTTCAGATATTCTCCATTTTTTTAAAATTGCTTTTGTATTGTGTCAGGTTTAATTTCTTACCATGCTTTTATTATCCACTTACACGCTATTTCTGGACTCGCAATACTCATTTTGACTCTTTTATAAATGTTTTTCACACCTTCTAACTTACATATACTTTTCAACACATTTTTTCTCGTTCTTTAGGGTTTCAGTTGTAAAAGCATACCATTGTTTCAAAACTTGGTATGATAATTCGAATAAAGGACTTCAAAAGATAAGAGCATTGCACATGTATGTTTCATGCTTCTTCGTAAAAAAAGGGCGTGTGTTATACAGCGAATATACCTAAAATTAAAAAATGCAATTTGAAAGTAAAGGTGCGTGCAGTGGCGCCCCCTGGAATTTTTCAAGAGGAGGGTCCATGATTGGAAGTCTACCATTCCCGTATGATGCTCCAATACGCCGCCCAACATATTCTTTTGATTTTGTCGATTTTCGGGAACAAAAAATAATAATAAATTAATTATTGAATAAATAATTAGCATTTATTAATAAAATTAATTTTTAATAACAAATACTTAACGTACAATATACATAGGATTATAATCAATCGAAAAAAATCAAGGGCTTTGGGGGGGGGGGGTTTTGGCCCCGGGAAACCCTTCCCCTTGTATGTGCCACTGGATTCGCGTTTTATGCCAGAATATAAGGTAAATTTCAGCAATATCTATTGCAATGATAAAAAAGTTTTTCTGTAGGAGGTTGAGTTTTGCATATAGAGAAAAATTAAACAAATCTGTATAAAGGCGTGAGGATTTACAAATGAAAGACTGCATTAAACTGCAATTACTTTCATGTACTTATTCATTATTTTCATTAATAATATTCTACAATTCATCAGAATAAGCAATCAAAAGATTTTAATGAAATAGATGTTGCCAGAGCGTTTGAAGATTGTCTGTATCGGGAATTAATATTAGATTAATTCCCAATGCACGCCTAAGATTAAAACGACAAATTCAACATTTGATGGGATTTCATCTGTACATGCAATTTAAAATTAAATAACATTATGCATAATACAGAATAACTCAGTAAATACCCAAAAGGAAATCTGGATCAAATTTTGAATTAGATTGTGTTTTTCATGAGAAAACAGAAATTGTGTGAAAGGTATCTATTGTTTAGTAATTGGTTTGATTTAAAGTGAAATGAAACCCTTTTCCCACTTGGATTCGGCTGTTGCGAATACTTTGTGATCTCTTATACATGATTATTATACAACTTAAATACATTTTACACGTAATATCTCTAAATCTCAATTATTCTTCATTTTAGCAATTTTTTTCTTTAAAATACAATAGTTGTCACTGAGAAGTAGAAATTTTATCTGGGGAATAAATTAAAATGTATTTCACACACAATAAAAATTTTAATTGGGGAACAGCTTTTAAGCATGCAAAATTTAGTACCATTCTTCTTCTATTTCATTGAAATTAGCAGATGGAAATAATACACCAAAGATTTTTCATATACGGAAATAAAATACCATTTTTGAAAATCCTTCCTATTCATTATTAAAATTATCTTCTGAAGTATTTTGTAAAATTACTTTTAATGGATGCTATTTTTCAGTATTTTCAACAGTCTTTCGAGTAAAAAAATTGTATTATCCACTGCTATGTATATTTTGTGAATATTTCTTAAAATATATAAATTCAAAAAATAAATTTTCTTGGCGACATTTCCAAATATCTTGAAAGCTTTTCACTTTTTTAAAATTTATTCAGAAATAAAAAAAAAAGTACTTTTGAAAATATACACTGCTATGTGTCTGTAAAAATCTGTAAGTGCAGGAATTTTGTTGCATTTTGTATTCCATGATTTCATTTTTTAAACATGATTTATTCCTTTTTCAGTATCTGTCAGCATTTGCCGTTTCCGCCTTGGCTTCGAATTGGGAGAGACTCAATAAACCTTTCAACCCACTCTTAGGAGAAACTTATGAGTTGTGCAGGTAAGATATGACATCTCTCTTAACAATAGTTGCACTTACACTGAACTCGCATCAAGGAAAAGAGAGTAAGACATCTATAATTATGACCATTAACTGTGCACCCCCATTTTTATTGGTCCCATTCGGCGAACGAAATTTTCTTCCTTAAACGTAATAATAAATCATAATAACATAGTGGCCAACAATCTTGGCCAATCAGAAAGTTCGTTCTCATCCGTAGTCCAAGAGTCTAAAAATCTCAAAAATATCTCATTCAGTTCAACCTTCTTACTGCATTCCGATTGGTTCGACCAGGGGTCGGTTTACTGTAGGTCTTCAGACTTCCACCTCCATGTACTATTAAAAAATAATCATGCCTACTAAAATTGTAACGGATCTATACGCGTTTCTTTAATTAATCCTCTTGGGAAATCTTTGGGCTATCGATTCGCGTAATTCACAACCAACCCTTCGGAAGAAGAGAATCGTGATATTTAAATTAACTTACTACATATAGTTGAGGTTTTCTAGCTTGAATAGAGAGTAGGAGAAAAGGTATACTCGAGTCAGGTGAGATTACTATTGAAGGTATAATATTAGAATTATTGTAATTTGAGACTTATTAGGAGGAAACTTTAAAGTGACGATTGTTCACTAAGATTGAATTGAGATTAGATTAAATCGGATGATAGATTAGATCTTTTATCAAGGTAAGGATCAATTTTGATAGTCTCCTAATCATTCACATTTTACCGTCGTTGTTCCCCTTTCACGGTTAACACTGAGACATTCTCTTTCTATTATTAGTTGAAATTGTGTTTGTTCTTTTGTGTGGTAAATAAATAGATTAATTGGATCATGTCGAGTGTTTCTTCCCTTCCCCCACACATCTAGGTGCCCGAGAGAGAGGTCCGAGGCTCTCACAAAATTTTTGTTTATTTAATCATTTTTTTTTTTGTTTATGATTTTGCATTGAAAACATCCAAATGTATTTTACCAGAGAAATCTAATTTAATTTATCGGTACAAATGGAACAGCTCTATGAAACTCTTGTCTAAAATAAAAATTACAGTTAGATACATGGAATAATTTGCCTGAAACAATGTGGCTGCTAGTTTTTGCTGTTCTCGCAATATTTTGCGCGCGCGCTCTACATGTTCATGCAATTAATCTCTTCCACATGAATCAAATGAAAAGTAAGCTAAGAAGAAAAAAACAATCTATAATGTACAATTATACCTAGAAAAAAATAATAATTTGTCAGATCTAGCAAAGTTTGAAAAGGCAATGCCAAGTTACTGTTTCAAATTTTAAATATAAATAAGAAATCCGACGCTTATCCCGGGTTTTTCTTTCTCTTATTTTCTTTTTGCCCTGAAAATACCTAAATTTATATATATGAGTGTATTTCGCATCTTGTCAAAAGTATTCTAAATGAGGATTACCTAAGATTAAGGTTACTTTGGGTGCTGGAACAAACCATGTGAAAATGAGATAGTTTAAACAAAAGTTGGCCGGGTGGCTTAGGGATAGCGTGTCCGCTTCGAAGCCCAAGGTTGTGAATTTGATCCCGGCTGGAGTCGATAGATTTTCTGGATGCGAAAATTGTGGGTACACGTCATATAATTATGTGGCGTGTAAAAGATCCTTTGAGTATCAATTTGGCTCTGGTTCTCTCCACAAAATTAAAAATCGCGGTAATATTTAACATCTGACGAGACTAAAAACTAATTCAAGCGTTGAAATTTGGTAGCAAAGACCACCACTAGATGGTGCCACTATGAAATGGCTTTCACATTTGGGTACTTGCTGAGTCTGCAAAGGCTCAGTTGACTGTATGCTGCTCATTAAAAAAAAGGAGAACTAATTTGATATCACGGGGCACGCGCCAAGTTGTTGTTTATGTTTGCCACGATGGGTGAACATAAACAATTACAATACGATTAACTTGATATTTTTGCGTTTTTGAAATATTGCAAGTTTCCAGTACTTTTTAATTTATATTCATAAAAATGTTAATATATATTATGTGATTATTTTATTAATAATATAATATAAAAATACATTTATTATTATATATAATAATTATATAATATTCGTTATTTATAATAATTTTTTCATTACATTTATTTATAAATATTACTATATATTGTTATTTATTTATAATTATTACGTTCTATGAGTATTCTTATGAATCATTCTTATATTACAATACGATGTGACCTTATTCTTTTTAATAATTACTATTAAATTATATTATAAGATTATTATATTATATACTTCATAATATATATATTATTAGTACATGTAACTTTTTATTATATTATATTGTTATTCGTTATTTATTGATTGATCTTGCTTATTCTCAATCTCTTCCTATATTATTCTTTTGAAATACATTTCAATGTATTTCATAACAATTTTTTAAAATTATAGGCCTGAGACGATTTAATACCGCTAGGTCGCCATCTTGGATTCCATTCCAGCGACAACAAGCACCTCTTGTCGTCTTGCCCCGTGATATCAAACTACCACCAAACAAACTTTAAACAAAAAATTCCAGAATACTTTTGATATTGTTGGTACAGATATTTTTTCATGGAACTGGGAGGTTTAATTCCCAACATATTTTGACATTGGTTATTCTTGTATTGAACCAACTGAAATAAAAATATATCTTTGATGATCTTTAGTTTTTGCAGGAATGGAAAATGTCTTTTTGTGTACAACTTGATAATATAAAAAATATTAATTTGAGCATGCCTGTCTTGAACACTACCGAAGCCCTTCTCTTAAGTGCGCATGCGTATGCATATGAATGGCTTTCTGATACCTTCCATACTTTGTTTCACTTAGAACTTGGCTCTTCTGTCTCCAAAGCCTATCTGCATTAGGCGAAAACTCAGACATGTAAACATCCCTGTAACAAAATAATATCTTAACGTAAGGGTTTCTGAAGAATGTGCCGTGAAGGGGGTGCCGCGAAGTTTTGAAAAGGTTTATCTTTTACGCATAATTAGTCATACGTTGACTTAAGTAGGGCGTCGGGTGAAAAGCCTTAATTCAAAAGAGGCACCGCGAGTCGGAAAAAGTTTGGAAACCATGATCTTAAACTTATTATTTCAATATTTTTACTTAATATAGATATCTTTAATTCTAATATTTTACTTTTATTAATTCTTAAATAGAGTTTTTAATTTTTAAATTCATGAACACACACACACAAGTGTATAGTTCTTTCAACTTATGTACAGGATTCTATATTGAAGAAATAAACCTGTGAAAGTAATTTCTCTAGGGGGCTGAAAATATAAACATTTTTCAAACAGGTTTAATTTTTTTTAATTTAAATTAAATAATTCGAATCTTTTACTCATTATTTATAAAGGGATGGGGTTTCAGAAAAGTGCAAAATGTTTAAAATATACTCATTAATTTTCAAAATTATAAACATCGGAAAATAAAAAACATTTCTATAAGAAATATTAATTAAGTTTTACTTGCGCATTCAATTTTCTAAAATACTAGCTGTAAGTTGATTTATAAAGTTAAATGTATCTCTCTCTCTATCTCTCTTTATTAAACAGTAGTATTTTTCATATAAATAGAATAATAAATTATATTTTCTTAAAAATAAAATAATTACATTTTCAAAATTTTTTATAAAAATTTCAATATTTTTCAAATATTTTGAAACACAAAAGATATATTATTCTTAAATGATGTAGAGTTTAAATAGTATGATACATTTTATAACTCTATAAAGTTTTATACATCAGAGGCTACTATTTTAGAAAATAGGGTGCGCAACGCAAAAGTTACTTAATATTTATTACAGAATCATTTCTTATTTTCATATGCTTATAATTTTTAAAATTGTGATTATATTTCAAACATTTTGTACTTTTTTGAAGCCATAATCCTTTGTAAATAATATGTAAAAGATTCGAATTACTTAATTTAAATTTAAAAGAATTATACCTGTCTGAAAATTGTTTATATTTTCACCCTTCGAGACAAAATTAACACCCCTGAGACTTCTTAAACTCCAATAAAAAAATGTAGATTTTTATTGGTATTAGTTTAATTAAATATGTATTTTTCGCTAAATATGAATCTATTTTAAATGATACATTTGTGTAATCATATTCGTTATTTAATAATATCTATTCAAAAAATGAATTAGGCTTAACTAATTCCACTACGCATTCCAATTAGGCTTAACGAAACAGTTTCATAACTCGACCGAAAACGGAATATTCTCGAAATATCGAGCAGAAAGCAAACCGATGATCATTTAATTCTTTTCAATCAGTTGCAGCTGTTGCTACACTAATTCTTCACTAATTCAGGAATTCTTTTCCAGTGGGAAAGCTTAAAGAATCAATACCTTCTTTATTTATCAGATTTATTTTTTAAAAAAATATGGTGATGTTGCATTACAATACGATTAAGATTATTCCTCTTTCCAAACTTGAGAGATATTATTTCTTAAAATATTTTTCTTATAATATTGAATTTTAATAATCTTACGTATGAAGAGAGCATCGCAACAATTATTAAATTACACGTAAGAATGTAAACAGTTGTACAGCTAAGAAAATTGCATATGAGTTCAGCCAATACTTTTAATAACTCATTCTGACAAAAGACGGAGTTTTATCTCTTTCCCTTTATTAAATTAGTAAGTGAATTAAAGTGATAATTTGATTCCGTTCAGAAATATATCTCTTTTACTACTTTATTAAAATGAATGAGCCGGTTGAGCGGCGCAGTTGGTTAGGCACTGGTTTTGTACGCCCAAGTTTGCGGGTTCGTGAAGCAAAAATCGACAGCATCCATGTTGTATGATTATGCGGCATGTTACAATACCTGTAATATGCGGATACCTACAATACCTGTTTGGTTTGGGTGCTCTTGGCAAAATTAAAATTGCAAGTACAATTTTACATCGTCAGAGCTCAGGTGCATCCCTCTAAAGAGGAAAAACTAGGCGTCAAAATTACATTGTGGTAATTGGTATCCATCTATATGGTGCCACACTAAAAAGGCGGATACTAGCTCCCGGGGAATGTACTAAATCTGCAATGGTAATTATCGATCCGCAGTCCCATTTGAAAGAAAAAAAACTTCTTTAAAATGATCCCAAGTAATCCAAAATAATAAACAGCGCCATTTTGTAACGACATTTATCGAATCACAAAATCAGATCCGCTCCACAAAAAGAATATTTTCAAGGTATATAGAGTTTGAAGCACGCCTAAATATTTCTTTTGAGAATTTCTGTGATTTTTATTTTCAATATTTTAATAATGATTTACGACTGCCATTAAATGTCTACCTACTCTATATCAATTCATATCTATCCAGCAAATTAGCAACTACCCACGTTTGGTAAATGTTTGTTATCTAAAGACAAACAGTGACAGTTTATCAGGGAAAAAACAGTTCGTACATATATTTTTCGTGAATTTTTTAAGTATTCGTTTGTCCAGATATGACTAGTTTCTGTCAAAAGAATTTGCCTATTCACTTTCAGTGTTAACTCATCCCTAGAGATAAGAAAGTTCGCCTTATCTGAGTCAATTTTGAGTTGTTCCCTTATATAGTCTTCTGTTTCAAGAAAATTCATTGTTCAGGCCTTAACGATGAAGCAGGGTCCTAAGCAACTGATAAATATTTTGTTTCTCGTTAAAGGTAATCCATCGATGGTAAGTGTAGGTAAAAACAATGATAGCAGATTCAGTAGAGAAAAGGTGTAGCATTACAAAAAAAGCGAGTGTGTGTGTACACTTTTTAAACCTTTTTTGTTTTTTTTACTTCTTTGTTATTCTTCTTATTTATATATAAGTGTTTTTGATCATCAAGTGTTTGATTATTTTTGGAAAATCTTTGAAGGAATGGCTGTTTTTGGATTTTCGAGGGCCATCCAAAAATGAATACGGTTTCGTTAAACAAAATGAAAAGCAATGGGCTAAATTCATGGGACATCATAGTCACGTGATGAATACAATCACGTGTTTTCAGTTAATCAGTTCATGCGCTTGGCTGTTGCCAATTTTTGCTTTTTACAGAAACATTCCTTTAAAATATACATATTTCTCAACAATAATAACGCACGTTGATAGACAAAATTCACTTGATTTATGTGTGAATACATTTATAATATAAGAATTTATTTTTATTTTGAAAAGCATTTAGAGATGAATGAACATTTTTACCCAACATCTTGAACATCTTTACCCAATAATCAAATTTTTGAAATTTTACCTAAATTTTAAATGAACAACAACAAATACAAGTCTAACTTCAGTTTTGAACTTTATGGAGAACATGTAATTGTATTTACCATGTGATCATCACGAAATTCGTTCATTCTGTTATACACATGAAGCTTAAATCACTTATCTACATAATTATTTTATCTTTATTGAAACATTTCTACTTTTTGTTCACGAGCTTCGGAATTCCTATGTTGTATTGTTCTGCTGCCAGTTAGTTAAGCCTTGTATCCACTGCTTTCAGACAAAAAAAAACCGATTGTCCAAACCTTGCTCTTAGCGATTACCATTTTCCTCCTCAGGTTAGGGGAAAAGATGGTAAGAATTTCTGGATGGTAAACGTTTTGGTAGAGATGAAAAGTTCAAGAATACAGTGACCACACTTGGCTTAATGCACTGGCGGCAGAAGAGTATAACTAGAACGTGAACAGATACGATAAATTTTCGAAAGAGAGAAGTAATTATGTAGAGAGCTGAGGGAAGCTTCTGGTTTAAAACAGAATAAATTTTTTTCAATAAAAATTGTGTTTGACATTTTGTACAGTTTAATGATCTTTATTTGGAGAATGAGCCTCGTAGTATATTATTCCATGCTACAAGGCTCATTGTGTCACTGAATGCTGTGATAATGATATTTCTTTATTATAATACCAATGACTTTCCAGTTAAATTATAGATTTACAGCAAAAGATGATTCTGTGATCTATATACATATGATGTTATTAAGATGCTACAAACTTGCACCAATCACCTTCAACTAATTCCACTTGGCCTGCACACATGCTTCTCCCAACAACTCTGACGGAAGCAGCCTTAAAGATGGCGCTCGGCTAATCCATCGCATTCTGCATGGAATCTTTTGAAAATGTCATCATGTCCATTACAGGGGGCTTATTGCTCCATACCCGAAGGCCTACCGAGTTTTGTAGGTCATTTCCCTTTGGAAACCTTCAAACCAAACTTAAGATATCCGACTACGTTTGGAACCATGATTTTGCAAAAGAGTATAAATGGATAATATTTATGATATTTAGTGTCACTTAGATTACAAAATGTATATAAAATTGTTTTTAGAATAGTATTACAATAAAAAATTATTTAAGTACACTATTTTGACAAAAAATGAGCATAGAATGACCCATTTTCAAAATATTCTCCTTTTGGGAAAAATGATTTTATTATAATATTATTTTACCTGTATATAGCTCAGACCTCTGTACAGAGGCTCAACTAGAATTTTTGAAATATATAACTTAGAAGTGGGTTTATCCATGTTTTACGACAACAGAGGGGAGCAATTTTAAGATCATTATTTCAATTGGTTGTAATACTGAAAAGAATGTGACTTTTTCAAAAATCATAGTTGAGCCTCTGTACAGAGGTCTGAGCTATAGACAAGCAAAATATTACTATAATAGAAGCAATTTTCACAAAAGGAGAACATTTTGAAAAAAAGGTTATTCTAAGTTAACTTTTTGCCGAAATATTGTATTTAAATAATTTTTTTGTCAAAATGTCCTTAAAACAATTTTATACATGTATTCTACTCTAAGTGAGACTAAATATCATAAAAATTATCCATCACGGTCCGAACGTAGTCGGATACCTTAATGTAGTTGCGTTGCCACAATTTAACTGTCGTTTTGTTATAATTGATCATCACACTGACATATCTCCGGCGATCTTTACACTCATCGGAGATCTTCTGACGACTGTAAGAAGTATGTGATAGCCTCCCACCTGGGGAAGCCATCTCTTTATCTACTCGACCTAAATCTGTAGGGGGTAAAGATTGATGACCCAAATTAGCCATGAGAGAAGTCCAATTTATTATTATAAAATATAATAATCAAAGACAAGTTTACTATACAGGGAAAATTCAGATTGATATATCGTAGCTCAAAATCTTATGTGAATAAGCGCATGAAATCCTAATCGTTTAACTTTACTTAAAGTTATCCTATGAATCCTTATTTCCTTAATTTATTTCAATAACTAAAGCCCGTTCTATAATCACGCTTCTAAATTCAGATCCTTACCGTAACAGCACTGAGTTCAGCAACTCAGCTTCCTTTCCTCCTTTTTCCTCAATTACTAAACATCCGCTATATATATATACTAGTTAATCTGCATATCAAGGTTTCTTCTTGAGAGGGATGGCTGTGAAATGACTCAATTGATGACCCTAAAGATTCTCCAAGAGGATTAATAGAAAACTCCGTAAAGCCGCGTCACACAAGTACTTGCATCAAATCACTACCATCAAACAAACTAAATTGCCCTAGCTCCATTTATTTATGTATGAAAATTAATAATGGTATCTTTTTCGAGTTTACCTCATATATAACACCAAAAAGTGGGGGGGGGGGGGGGGGGGGGGGGGGGGGGGGGGGGGGGG
>BMAV01002815.1:0-60865 GCA_019973955.1 Trichonephila inaurata madagascariensis
CCCCGTCGACACATGTCTATGATGATGCGACAGGTTAAAGATCCCTAGAGTACCTGTTTAGATAAAATGCTCCCGGAAAAATTAAATTTCTTGTTCAATTTCGCATTGTCAGAGACCAGGTACCCTTTCTTGGGTATAAAATTGATGTAACGTATCCCATCACACAGCTGTAAATCGGCTTCTGTTTGTGGATAGGTTCACCACGTCTTTATAAACATCTGCATCCTTAAAATATTGCGCTGTCTTATCTTTGTGGATCGCCCCGGGAACTTTGCACCGTGAGGAACCCCTACTCTACCCACGAACCGGATGTAACTCGATAAAGAGGCCGACCGCTACCATCGAGGAGACCCTAGAGAGGGCAGAGAGAAAGAAGGCGGTTAGAAATTTTCGCAGAGATGAATGTGACCTCCTCCCTCACAAACAACAGAATTTGAACTCTTATGATCAAAATAATATTTTTAGTAATTTCAATGTATAAACGGTAATTAATAACTGTGACGTGAATAAACTAAATGTTTAAATTAATAAATATCACGCTATCCTTATTTATCTCAAACATCACACTGGACGTTAAAATTACATTGGGGTAGTTGGTATCCACCAATATGGTGCCACACTTAAAAAATGATACCAGCTACAGGGGAATGTACAAGGTCTACAATGGTAATTACCAATCCGCAGCCCCGTTTGAAAGAAGAAAAAAGGAATCACTTATCTAAAATTTATAATTTTGTTATTCTAAATTTAAGAATTTGTTTCATTAATTCATTATCAAGTAACCGACATGTCGTGGGTTCAAGTCCTAGTGCTACTGAAGACCCGCCGTTTAGAAGGGGTGGTGCACTTTAAATCCGTTGAGGCTCGAAGTAGTTTGGAGATGGGGGAGCCAGCTCAGGTGTCGTCCTCGTCACTTGACCAAGGTTAAAAATTACGAGGTCCGTTGCCAATATCCCTCGTGTTACTTCATATTGTGACTTTAATAAACTCTCACTCATTATCAAGTTCTGAAATGAAGAGTCTAAATGTCGGGGGTAGGGTTCTTGGATTGGCTGATCAATTACATTAGTTAAAAATGTATACATTTTTTTTGTATAGTGAGAAGTGCTTTATATTATTCTCCATTTTTCTCAAAATACATCTCAAAGCATAGTATTGTACATCGCAGAATTGATGGAATTTGATGTTTTTTCGCACTTTTTCGATACTGACGTTATATTTCACCTTTTCTCCCCCTTCCATTTTCTGAATAATGACGTGGATTTAAGCAATTTGTAGCGGATAAGTAAAAGCCCCCGGACAGAGGTGATCACTTTTGTCTAGTGGTATGTTACGTGCTTAAGAATCCATAGGTCGCAATGTGTGTCCTTCAGATTTGCGTCACTTCATTGGTGACCCTGGCTGAATTATGAAAAAGGGAACATACTGATCTGTCGTGGCGCCATCTACCAGCAAAAAGAGCAATCAAATGTCGTCAGATTCATTCGACGCAGCAACCAAAGCCGTCAGACCCACTTGATGCAGCAAAAAATAAAAAAAGGTAATGACTCAATTGACACAACAGCAACAACTCACACTTGCCATAACAACTACATCATTCGTTCACCTATCCATTGACTCATTGATAAGTAATATAGTGGATAACTACATAAGCCAGCAACAACCTCCGGACAGTGATGATAACTTTTGTCTAGGGGTATGCAACGTGCCTACGAATCCAAAGGTCGCGAGTTCTGTTCTTCAGATTTGCGCTACTTCCAATTAATCACAGGATGTTCTTATTCAGAAGAGCATTGAATGAAGAACCCTTACGCGCTCTCTTTCCCTATTACTTATAAATCCTTATGAAACTTTCAACTTTTTAAAAAGAACAAATCACACATGAAGGAATCTCTCACTTCCAATCGAGTTAAAGGGCAATAGCAAATGGTGTGATATTTTCTATAGGTCAGATACCAGATTTCCAGAAACAAACTAAGTTTTCATAGAGAAACATTTGATGATAGAATTTGAGAGCATCGTATCTAGTTAGCATACTATTACTATATAAGTCACTTAGGTATTTCTCACTATAAATAGTTGGAAAAATAGTTTAGTATTTTAGACTGGAATAGTTTAGCTGCCTTTTGATCTTATAGAGCTGTCTCGATTCGTTTGAAGAATTCAAATATAGCTGCCAGTCTGAATTTTTTGATCGCTTTAGTTGCTTTTTTTTTTATCAAAGGAGGAATTTTCATATAGATATTTGCTGAAATTTTAGGAATAGTCTTAACTTTCAACGCTTGTGACATGTGAATTTCTTTTTAATAAGTCAGTAAGCTCAAGTGTCGTCTTGAACTACAGTTAAAAAATTGCAAGAGTCAGTATTAGAAATATGGGAACCTTATTTTTATGATACATTCTAAAAAAAATGACAAAAGCATGATTAAATTTCTGAGGGATTCGTCCCTCTCTCTTGCCCGCCTAGAAATGTGGGAGAAAGGGAATAAACACTAGCCATAATCTAATCAATATATTTATTGATCTCACAAAATAGAAGAACAGATTCAATTAATATCAACAGGAAGAGAATGACCTAATGCTAACAATATGTGGAACAACAGCGAAATACACGAATTGTTAGGAAACTATCAAAATCGATCCCCTCTTTATAGGATCAAATCTATTATCCCACTTAATTTTACATTAATTCAGCTATACTGAACAATCGTCACTTTAAATCTTTCCTCTATTAAATATTTGAATTACGCAATAATTTTGTAGTGATACCTGATCAATAGAAATCTCACCTGACTTCTGGCTTTCTTTCACTCCTTCTCCGTAACTATCTAGAAAACCTTGACTATATTAGTAGACTTAATTTATTCATCGCGGTTTCTTCTTCAAGAGGGTTGGTTGTGAATAAACGCAAATTGATAGCTCAAAGATTTTCCAAGAGGATTACAGGAAGGTACGCGAATAGGTCCATCACAAATTAAGGTACTTGGCGTTTCTGCCTTAATATTGCTTAAAACGAGAGATTGAGCCTGTAATCGAGGAAATATACCTAAAAAAGGGGTCGGTGATGCTACAGTTCTGTCGTTCTAATTGAAAACGTGACTTCAATTTATAGGAATTACCATTTATTATTATTATTTTAACACACAATTTACAATTACACACGTCTTAGAATTCCATAAACTTCCTCCAGACGTCTAGTTTTTCACCTCGTCTCCATTTCTCTGCAACTCTATTTTTTCCCCTTAAAAGACAAATCATTTTTAAAATGCCGCACAAATTGATCAAATCAGATCATGCCTGCATGTTAATTCTTTACAGTGGTCTTCCCTTTTCTTGGAATATGTAAAATAAACTATAAGCTTCTGATTTCCAAAGATATTAATTTGAAATATTTACAGAAGCAGGGAGAAATTCTTATTTATATTACCACTCTCAAAGAACTCATGAAAATTATAGCAGAAGAAATTTTATAAAAACAGAAATATTATCAATAAACACTCCCGTTTATGTTATGAATGCGAGATCGTTTTCGTTCAAATAATGAAATAAGAAAATATAATTTTTATCACAAAATATTAATAAAAATAATATTTTTTTGATATACGGGTTGGGCCGCGGAAACTTCCTTTTTCGAACACGTTGCAGTGATATTTGTAAGTATGGGGTGGAGCGCTTGAAGGGAATCGGTGGAACGCGTGGAGTGGGATACTTGTGTTTCTGCCCTTACCAGTCTCAAACATGTTGTGATCGAGGCAGCAGGGTGCTTTTGCCGTGGAGGCGTATTTCTCGAAAGGTCGATCGGTGGTTGCAACGTGCCTTTCGTCGTCACTTCGATATTACTCAACGAAGTCGTGTTCCTCCTTATTGGAAATGTGTTTTAATGTGGATGGATGCCTTCCGAGCTATGGAGAATGTCTCCAAAGACCGTTAGAACACCTGAAAATGTGGAACGAGTTGATGAATCAATTCAGATAATGTGGCAATGATCCAGCAATTCTTCTTTCCCGCTCTCTAAGAAGGGGATCTTGATAAATTGTAGTTACAACAAGATGGGGCCACAGCCCACACCTCCAGGATTTCCTTGGATATTTTAAAAGCAACCTTCCCCTAATGACTGATCTCCTTGCGAGTTAATGTAAAGTGGCCTGCGTGCTCACCTGATTTATCCCCTCCTGATTACTTCCTATGGGCTTAGACCGCGGAGCAACATCCGCGCCAAAATTGACAATATCCTTGTCGATATGCTTGAAAAGGTGGCTCAGACTTTATGAAATCGACTGCCTTAATGAAGGTAATGGAGGACGGCATTTAATAGGCATTGTGTTTAAAACTGTGTAAATTCAAAAATCCAACGTTGGGTGGTAGGCGGGAAATAACAATAAAGTCCAATGAAACATGTAGTGTGTTTTATTGCATTTTCAAAAAAGGAAGTTTCAACGCCCCACATTCTGTAGTTGCACAGCTTACTGCTCTAAGCAGTTTTTAGAGGTAACAGTTTTTAGGGTATCCGACTACGTTCGGAACCTTGATTTTAAAAAAGCGCATAAATGGATAATTTTTATAATATTTACTGTCACTTAGATTAGAATACATGTATAAAATTGTTTTAAGGACGTTTTGACAAAAAAAAATTTAAATACAATATATCGGCAAAAAATTAACTTAAAATAACCTTTTTTCAAAATATTCTCCTTTTGTGAAAAATGCTTCTATTATAATAATATTTTTCCTGTATATAGCCCAGACCTTTGTACAGAGGCTCAACTAAGATTTTTGAAAAATTCATATTATTTTCAGAGTTACAACCCATTGAAATAATGATCGGCGTTTTTTCTTAAAATTTCTCCCCTCTGTTGTCGTAAAACATGGATAAACCCACTTCTAAGTTATATATTTCAAAAATTCTAGTTGAGCCTCTGTACAGAGGTCTGAGCTATAGACAGAAAAAATATTATTATAATCGAAGCATTTTTCCACAAAAGGAGAATATTTCGAAAATGGGTCATTCTATGTTCATTTTTTGTCAAAATAGTGTACTTAAATAATTTTTTATTGTATTACTATTCTTAAAACAGTTTTATATACATTTTCGAATCTAAGTGACACTAAATATCATAAATATTATCTATTTATAAGTTTTTTCAAAATCACGGTTCCGAAAGTAGTCGGATACTTAAAGCAACGAGGTTATTTATTAAGCACTAACTAAACATTTCCATTCCTAACAAACTTAAATAAATTCCCTTTTAAAAGAACACAGTAACGATTAAGACAATGTATCCAGTCCGGATCAAAGTAGTCCGCGCCCATGAACGGCTTAAGATTTGAAATAAAGCTTACTACATGAGATAAGTAGTCTTCCGATACAAAGTATAGGATTTTTCCCTAAGGTGGAAAGAGAAAGCGAGATAAAAAAAAAATAAATAACGGCGAAAAGGAGAAGTAAGAAGTAAGTCTTTTTCCAATCCGAGGGAAAAGTTCGATTCTCGATGACAAGGGAAAAGCTGAATGCCGATATTAGAAATGGGATTGAGACAGACAAAACTTAATTAAGAATTGTAAACGAAATCTTTAAGGTACTTTTACAGTAAGAAAAACTGTCTGAAACTAACTCAGTTACTCTTTTTCCACAAACAATGTTTACGATATTAAAATGTATATAGGTTTTAACATATGATTGGGGTTGTTTGTATTGGAATAAGGTAAATCTTTAAAATTAATAAAAAGTAATCCTTTTTTTTTATTTTATAATTTATATGTATAATGAATGTAACGCATCTCTGAAATGAAAGAAAAGTTGTTACAACAATTTATGAAAAGTAAAATTACATTTGTTTTAAAGTTTAAGATTAAAATTTTTTTAAACTTAAAAACACCCTTTTATAGTTAATCGAACTAAATTGTAACTTGATCTTTTAGTCTTCAAATTTGGAAATGGAATCTAGAATTAGTCTCTAGATGAGGGATGGGATCTGAAAATGGAAAATCGTTACTCCTGATGATCCTGATCAGGACAATGAAACAAAACTATGAAATTATTGTATTCTCATCGGTCCTGGACAAGTGAGCAGTTTCAAATTAATCTGATCTTTTAAAGTGGGTAAAAATTGAGTTCAAAGATTCCGTTACATACAAGTGAAGCTTATAAAAGGGTGTTAGAAACTAAGTTGTATGTCTCTGAGAATTCTTTAAATACATAAAGGATTTGGTAAAAGTGAAAAGGAGTAAGAAGCACACACACACAAATGTGTTTTCTAAACGACATATAGTACAATATGAGAACTATATAGTACTTGATAATATAAAAAAATATATTTATAATTTCCCATTACAAAAGTTTTGCATTGATATATTGCTTTAATTAACGACATTATAGAACAATTAGCAATATATTTTTGTAATTTTAAACCATGGTTAAATGAGGAGGATGATAGTAAAGTTAGGACTCATGAAGATTTAAGAGTTCATGTTTCCACGATGTATTAAGGTATCCGAGTATGTTCGGAACTTTGATTTTGTAAAAGCGTATAAATGGATAATATTTACGATATTTAGTGTCACTTTGATTAGAAAATGTATATAAAATTGTTTTAAGAATAGTATTATACTAAAAAATTATTTAAGTACAAAACATTTTGACAAAAAATTAACTTCGAATAATCTTTTTTCAAAATATTCTCCTTTTGTGAAAAATGCTTCTATTATAATAATAGCCGTATATAGATCCTCTTGTACAGAGGCTCCCAAATAAATATTTTTTGTTAAAACGTCCTAAACAATTTTATCTTTTCTAATTCTATGACCTTAAAATAAATTTCAATTTTATAGCGCTTTTTTAAAATCACGATTCCGAACGTTGTCGGAAACCTTAACAGAATCAGCAATTGAAATCCATGTCTCACACTAATTAGCTCCCAAATTTGATTCACAAAAATTAGAAATAAGTCCATTTAATTCGCCAAATATTTATAAGTATATGAGGCTTTGGCGAAAGTAAATGAGTATACTTTTGTTATTTAAAATCATGGTTAAGTGAGAAGGATGATATTAAAGTTAGGTTTCGTCATGATTCATGAATATTTAAAAGCAGGGGCGTATCTACCGCCGTATCAACCGTATCAATAACACGGGGCCCTCAAGCTACAGGGGCCCCAACATGTGTAACTACATTACCACTAACAGAACTTTCTTTCCTAAAATGGGCCCCAAAGGAGTTTTGATACGGGACTCACTCAGAACTAGCTACACCAGTGTTTAAGAGTTCCTATTTTCACGATGTTTTAACAGAATCAGCAATTGAAATCCATGCTCAACACTAGTTAGTCCCCATGTTTGATTCATGAAAATTAGGAATAATTCCATTTAGTTCCCCAATTACATATGAGTATATGAGGCTTTGTCAAGAGTATATGAGAGTATGTGTGGAAAGAATAAATGAGTATATTTTTGTAATTTTAAATCATGGTTAAGTGAGGGGTACGGCATTTAAGTTAGGACTTTTCATATCTCATGAAGATTATAAGAGTTCCTGCTTTCACGATGTGTTAATTGAATCAGTAGCCGAAATCCGAGTCCAAAGTAATATTGCTTAATTCATCGTTTATATATAAGTACATATGTTTTTGACGAGTAACTGTGATGCTGAGTGTATACTGTTCCAGTAAATAAAACGTTCTTACAAAACTTGTTTTTGTAAGTGTCTAATTGTAGCATAATCAGGGCCGCTTTTTCATATAGGCACACTAGGCACGTGCCTAGGGCACAAAAGATTTGGGGGGGGGGGCAAAAAAAGAGAAAAAATTAAAATTATATTGAACTTATCAATGCCTAGCAAGTCATGAAAAGAGAGTAAACGCTGAAATGAGATCTTTTGTAGAAAGTGAAAAGCTTAGCAGTTTCATGTTACTACGCACTCAAAATGATATTAGCATGAAAATTGATTACAATGATGCTATTAATGATTTTGCAATGACCAAAGCTCGAAGAAAACCTTTGTTGTACCAGTACAATGACAGTGACTTAACTAAGAATAAGGATGTCCGAGAGAAAAAGATGGTATTTAACCAGTTGAAAATCGTTCATACAATAATGTATTGTGATGATTCTCGGCGTAGGAACCAAGATCTGTGACGTAACTATGAATCGGTATAGATGTGAATCGGCATCTTTGTGGATTATCACACGTGCATTTGCACCTGCACTTTAAAATTATTGCGTGGTCCCGTTTTGGATCTCCTCCGCAATTTTTTGACATCACGAGGGGCCCTTTTCCTGCCCCTAGCAGGATGTAACGAGATGCTCAAAGGCGCTGGCCCCTGATCTCCAAGGTGAGAGAAGAGAGAGGAGAACCAGAGATGATCTGAACTTTCAAACTGAGCAGATTCCGAAAAGAACTCCTCTCTCACAAACCACATCATTTGAACTCTAATAATTTTTTAATAAGTTTAATAACTTCAGTGTATAATCTATAAATAATAGCTGTGACGTAAATAAACGAAATGTTTAAATAAATCAATATCACGCTAAAGTATTTATCTCAAACGTTACAGTATACTCTGTATCGTAATTGCAAACGATTTCATTAATTTACAAAAGTGTGGGTGGGTGTGTAGTCCGTGATGTCGTAAGGTAAGAAATGAGAAAGAATGGCTTAACCATGCCACTATCCTTTACTTACGGTTAATATTTTCCGGGACATGGAGCGTCCATTGCAGTGAGTAATGATAACACTCTTCAAACAGCAAGAACAAGGAAAGGGAAAAGAGTAAGCGAGTTGAGGGAAAATCCCACCCAAACTCAAACTGGCAAGGTAAGAGCTGAAGGAGGGGAGTGCTCTGGAAATAGGGGAGTGGGGTGTAACAATTTGAAGTGCCTAGGGCACCGAGGAGGTAAAAAACGGCCCTGAAATGAAATAGTACAATACATATAACATATATATATATATTTTAATAATACTTTTTTTATGTATATATATCGTGAAATCTCAAGATCATGAGAAAAAAATGCAAAAATAAATAAAAAATAAGCAATTCATGCGGTTGTTTCTCAAAAAAATTTAAAAATAAAAGAAAAATAATACTTTTTCACAGAATAACAAAATGCGTCAGTATAAACACACCATAATAATACTAGTTAAATACAGTTATTTCTTAATATTTGAAATAAATTTCAAAAGTGTTTTTTTTTTTAATTTAAATTTCTTTAGAAGGATTTTGAAAGGATAATCAAAGTAAAAGTAATCTAAACATTAAAAACTAAACTACGACTACTTCAAGAACTGCTCACAAGAAAAGAGCAAATACTACGTAAAATTGCATTTAAAATACCCTTTTTCATAAAGACGTAAGGAGAAAAGTATTAAAATATCTCATTTAAATTCCATACTTACAAGAAATTCTTTGAAGAATTTCAAAACCCAGAGCTACAATTCATCTTTTATTCTGATACATTTCGGTCAAAAATAGTAATTTCAATCTTAATTATTCCCGAATTCCCGCCGATACAAAAATGAAAGTAAGATTTCTCCTACTGAACAAAAGAAGCCGAGAGAGATCAAGCAATAAGAGAGCGGATTGCATTAATTTTAACAGACGCTGGGCTCTTCAGAAACGTATTGTAAATCACGAACTATTCGGCAATTCTTAACTCTTCGGGGCCAAACATGCGAGAAAGTTAATTGAATTACTTATGCGCAGTTTCCTTCGCCCTATCTTTCTCCCTTAAGGTAATTTTTAGTTCCCATTTTGAATGACGAATCTTTCGTTAGACCCCATGTTTGACCACAGCTGCTTTTGGAATTACGTGGAAAGGATTTAATACTACGAATTGTTTAAAAAATAGATTAGATTTATTTTTAGATCGCTCAGATTTTCAAAGATTATTTAGAACTAGGGTTTGTAATCCCATTTTATATTTTTAATCCCGAGATTTCGGGATTACATTGTCCCAATCCTGGGATTAGGATTGGACTATTTATTAAAAATACTTACACATTAATATAGTTGAAATTGCACGATAAAGCTAAAAATATAATTAAGAATTAGTTAAATATTAATTTCATTGAAATAAATAACAAAAACTTAATTCATCATAAAAAAACAAATAAAAATAGTCCATAATAAGATCTAAAAAAAAAGTGTGTGTGCTTATGACCACACGATAGAAGTAATAACTGCAAATTTTGTAATGTTATTTCAGGGATTAGTTCGGTGAATAAAAAACAAGGGGATATTAGTGTTGTCCTATAAAATTATTTATTCATATGTCTGTACTCATAAAGTAATATTTTTGTGCGAAATGTACAATCATATTTGTGAATTAATTGTATTCTAAGAAGGAAACAATAGGTTTATGGTAGCTGAAATAGGTTATAAATACTTTAGATACAAAATTTTATTTAAATATCTATAAAAAAACTCCGTCAAGCATTGTTCCGTACTTCCTCGTGCTTTCATTTGGATCATTTGACATACTTAAATTGAATTTTGATTTTAAAAAAATCACCTAAAGGCTTTGATTTCTCTTTTGAAAAATCCTTTTTAAAATTCCCACTTAAAATCATAGGTAATTTATTCAAAAGACCCGATCCGTTTTTATGAATTTTAGTTGTAATTTAACAATATTCAATTCTATTCATGAATTAATTTAAGCAAATGGATAGTAAGACAGTTAGTTGATTGGGAAGAGAGGAATTTAGGTCAAAACCTTTAAAAAGGGATTTAATCAAAAGATTTATATCACATTAGCTTATACTAGCTCTTTTGTCATTGTATGGCAGTTTTGTACAAATATATCCGGTGCTGCTGCAAGGTAAGTCTTCTTAATTATATATATATATATTTGTATTTAAATTATTTAATGTAACTTTTTCTTAATACTTGCATACTTTATTTTGTTATTTTAAATTTTTTATTGTTTTAATTTTCTTTTTAGACTCAAAGTATATTATTTGTTCATTACTATTCTGATTCACTTACAAAAATAGATTTTTATTCTTAAATTCATTGCAATATTGCTAATGATAATTATACTATTTACTTAGTTCTATAAAAATTTGTCCTTTTTCTACATTTTGTTTAATTTTAGTGTAGGATTTCTCTCTCTCTCTCTCTAAGCCTATTTTTTAAAAAATATTACATGTTTCATTTTCATGCTTCGACTACGATCATTTTCGTAGAAAGAGGTGGTGAAGAGGGGGACCCCACTTAGATCGAAGCTAGGAACTTTACTTTTACGGCGTATTGGTAGGGGACAAACTAATACTTTTCAGAGTGGCGGGGGGGAGGGGAAACATCCCTCCTTTTCTTTTTAGAGGTGTGGACGACCATGTACGAGCAGGATTTCCGACTCGAGACGAAAAAAGCCGAAGGAGCATTACATACCCGAGCGTGATGTTCATTCAAGTTCACTCTCCGGCAAAACGCGCCAATAGAAGTTATCACTTCAAAAAACATTCATTTCTTATGTTTTTGTAAATAAGCTTTTAAAAGACACAGCTTGTCCAGCGTTTAATCATTCAAACGGCTTCTTATTTTTGTTACAAATTATCCTATCGATGAAAATGCGCGTTCGCATTCTATACTACTAGGTGTTATCGTCATTAAATAGGAATATGTTCTTTTCAGGTAGTCACCACGTCTGTCTCCATTTTCAAAAAGAGATACATCTTTTTGAATTTTTGATGACAGTGGCTCAAATGCTATAGACTACACTTTTTTTTTGGTGCATATTCCCCTTTGATAACTTTATCTAGTTCTTCAGCTACACATAAATTTATCCAGTTATAGAATCAGAATGTGAATCAATTTCAAGGGTTACCTCATTTGAAATAGAAGATCCAGTTGCATGAGCTGTTAGTAATGCAATGGTATTTGAAGTGTCTCAAGTCTTTCAAGCAGGTTCACTATTAATTAACAGCGTTTAATTGAAGAAAGAACTGTTCTCCCATACGAGAAATGAGAACTGTATATATTTTTTCATTTGTAGCATTTATAATTGCAGAAAAAAGTTCTACGTACATACTTCATAAAAAATATATAAATTTTCTAAAAATATAAATTCTTAGAAAATTTTGATGAGAAAAAAAATCTTAAAATATAATTTAGACAAAATTAAATCCCATATTTCGGGACCCTGGGGCTTCAAACCCTATTTAAAACAGGGGGTGTCAATCTATGGCACGCGTGCCACATTTGGCTGGGACAGTGTTCTACAGGGACGTCTTAAAACTTTTTAGGCCCTGGGTCCCCACACAAAAATAGCCCCTCGGGCCTTACACAAATGTAGACCCCAGCTATGACGCTTAAAAGTATACGATACATAGCATACGCGTTCTCAAATACTCGTATAAACAATAACCCGAAACAAATAAATGTGCATGACTTACAATCACACAAACCGGCTTGACCGACTGCCGCCTTTTGACTGAATAAGCACTAATGGTGTACGGTGGTAGGCCTAAGCCTATACATGGACGATGGTCATCTCAAGTAGCAAGTTGATATATTCCCAATATTTTCAGTTTTTCGAAGAATACAACCGGAAATAACATTTGACCGTTGAAATTATTCGAATCATGATGTTATTAAGGCCCTGCTGCTTGTTAAATCTGCAGATGCTCAAAGTCCTACCATGGAGAAGGGGTACTATCTCAGACATCTCCTTGCCATTTAACCGTGGTCCAACATTATGAAGTTCGTCACCAATAGCCCTCGTGTTGCTTCACAGGGCGACATAAATCAAATAGAGGATCTAATGATGGCCATCAATAAAGGTCATAGTCGCGAACTCATCTTAGAGTCGTGTATTTGAAGCTTAGTGTCACTGAAGACCCCCCGCGAAAAGGAGCTGCTGCTTGTTAAATCTGCAGATGCTCAAAGTCCTACCATGGAGAATGGGGGCCATCTCCAATGTCTCCTCTCTACTTGACCGTAGTCCAATATTGTGAAGTCCGTCGCCAATAGCCCTCGTGTTGCTTCACAGTGCGATGATAATCAAAATCAAATCAAGAATCTAATGAAATATGCAGCTCGCTACGCGACAGAGAACCAGAATATTAAATTGAAACTAGATTATCTTTTTATCTTAAAAATATTTTGGATTGAGTCCTAGATTTTCAAATCATTTCGAAGACAGGGTCAAGGAAAACTAATATATTTTTTCAACTATAATTTAAGAGCAGAAACTTATTGTCTCATAAAAACTGACACATCAACAATATTAAAATTTTAACGTAGTGACATAAATTCTGATTTGCAGAAATATTCTGTACACAGGAGATGTGTACAGAGTTTCATTAGTTTCATTTCGGTACTTAGGTAATATCGCAACCTACTGGTGACATTATATGAAACGAAGCATATGATTGCCAATTCAGCGCATACGACGCATGTGAAGTTGGGGTTGCCATCTTGGTGAGTTATCTTGAACGTTAGCAATTGTTGTGATAGTACGTACGTATCTTCATTTCTATATACTTTTATTACTATAAAATAAATTTCTATGATAATAATATCCTTTCACACACAAGTTGAAAGAAATAAACATTTACTCGTTTACTGTTAAAATTATAGTTAATCTTTAAAAGGGAAATATTAATTCATCCTGAATGGTTTCAACTGCTTTGTCAAAAAAAATCGCCCAAAATATTAAAAATGATGGCAATGCGTTTCGCATTGTGGTATACATATTTCTTCGGCTTTGATTCCTGAGTGTAATTAAGGTAACATGTCTCATTTCTGAATAATTAAACACACATTAACAATCAAATAGATTCCAGTAATTGATAAATAACTGGTTGGATAAACTGAATGAACAAATCAAACATAAATGTACGTTTATCAATAAATTAAATACGGTTAGTTGCATTTCAGCAGTTAAACATACACGTCATTGGGATTAGGAATAAATCTCGCAATACTGCATTTAGGCGTAATTAATGGCAACAAACCCTATGCTTAAAAAACAAGCGCATGTGACATTTGTTCTTAATTATCATTTGCTTCAAATAAATTATGCTCAGGGACATTTTTGTGAATTATACATAAGGAAAAAACGAAAAACCTATAGCATTATTTTTTTCTTTGAACCAAGGTTGCTTATAATTAAAGAATTGAATAGCAATATGAGAAAAATTGAACGTTTCGTGAAACATTGGAGAGATATTTTTCATTATTTATTTGTTATGTAACATTTGAAAACAAAAATCAAATGGCAGAGTTGGAGAAAATTCTTGGAAAAATTAATGTTTAATTACCGTAAAATCCGGTGTATAACGCGCAGCTATACTTTCAAGCTGCAAGTTTAAAGTTTTTAGATATATTCACTGTATAACGTACACCCCCTTTTTAACGAAGAAATACGGAATGTATAATACGTGTGCAATGCTTTTATGTTTTGAAGTCATTTATTCGAGGTATAATTCAAAACTTTAGAAAAAAATAGTAAACTTCTTGAACTACAACCTTTGAAGTTCATAAAGAATGTCATTTCTTTTTAAAAAACAGTATTTCGATATATGTAGAAGTCTAATTTTTTTCTATACTCATCTTTTTATTGAAAATTTTTTTTGAAGTGAAAACTTCTATAACCGCGTTAGGCACTTTTTGGTAGGGGAAATCTTATGGGTTAGCGTTACCGACATGCTCATGTGTTATGTTGAACAATTAGATGAACCAATAATGGTAAACTATGCATCAAATCCTCAAAATATTGTCCTCCAAATGATGATGAAATAATTGAAAGTACAAAAAGTCTAAGTATTGCTGAAATTAATGATGACAATGATGCAAACAATTAAAATAATGTTAAAAATCAAGTACATTGAAATTTAAGGTATCCGACTACGTTCGGAACCGTGATTTTGCAAAAGCGTAAAAGCGAATATTTTTTTTAAATATTTAGTGTCACTTAGATTAGAATACACGTATGAAATTGTTTTAAGCATATTGTTACAATAAAAAGTATTCAATGCAATTTTTCGGCAAAAAATGAATTTAGAATTATTTATCTTCAAAACAGTCTCCTTTTATGGAAAATGCTTCTATAATAATTATATTTTGCCTATATATATAGCTCAGGCCTCTGTACAGAGTCTGGACTAGGATACTTGAAATATTTAACTTAGAATGGATTTATTCATAATTTAATACATCCGAGTGGAGAATTTTAACAAAAACACCGATAATTATTTCAATGGCTAGTAACTCTGAAAATAATGTGAATTTTTATAAAATCCCAGTTCAGGCTCTCTGGAGAAATCAGCCATGTATATGCAAAAATATTATTTTTACAGAGGCATTTTCATAAAAAAGAGGCATTTAAAATAAATAATTCTAAGTTCATTTTTAGCAAAATATTGCATTTAAATAATTTTATTGTAATAATATTTTTTTAAAAAAATTTTATACGATCTGATCTAAAAAATACTAAATATTAAAAAAAATATTTGTTTGTACGCTTTTACAAAACTACAATTCTGGATACCTTAAATAAATTCAAATACTATCCATAAATAATATGATTGTATATTAATTGTTATTTCAATTGAATTATATTTATATTTTGTCATGATCTTGTACAGAGAGCCCTTAATATATTTGAATAATGAAAAACCATATAAACAAGCATATAATTGTAGCTCGGAGTATCAATAGATTTGAAAACTGGATTGATATTGAAAAATTTTAATTCAAACATTATGAAATTTCAAAAGTTAATACTAAAAGTTCTAAGTTCTAACTTTTATCGGCAGTCTCTATAACTGCCATTTTTTTTTTACTTGGCATATAACGCTCATTTCTAATTTTTTTTTTTTTTTTGGTGTTAAAAGTGCGCGTTATGTGCCAGATTTTAACGGTATATCTTAATTCAGCGGTTCTTAAACTTTCGATCACCTCCCCTTTACGTATCAGCGTGACATCACAGACTCCCAAGATTTGAAACATCCCTCCCCGACTTAATATTCTTGATCAAAATACAAGTTCTAGTAGAGTTTCTTCATTGGGGACAATTTAGTAATCTAGTCTAGTACGGCACATCTTTCTATTTTACCACGAGGCCTTTCAGAGTGTGTAAAAGAGGTTCACGTTACATGAGAGACTCCACGGACCAATAGAAAGGCATTGCGGACCCCAGGGGTCTACGGACCACAGTTTAAGAACCACTGTCTTAATTGATAAGTTATGTACATTATTTATACACTGTTACTTTTTTTAGCAAAAAACATGCAATTATTCCTCTTATTATAAATTTATTAATATATTGCATTAACATATATTTTTAAGCAAGAATTTGATTCAATATAAATATCTATATTCGAATTTATTGCGCAATGAAATTCCTAATGAAAGTTCAATTAAAAATTTGAAAAATTATGGTATTTATAAAAAAGTACAATAAGTTAATAATTAATAAAATGAAATTTTTAGGCAACTTGAGGGGGATATCGTTTTGCTGGCATTACGCTTTTTTTTTTTACCACATACAGTTTTCTAAAACAATCACGAAATTTTTCATAAGAAGTGATAACCACAAATAATCATTTCTTAAAATTTGATATAAATCGATTATCTTAATCAATTTATTAAATAACAACTATATATTTTAAAAATAGTTTATTGTACAAGAGGAATGATAACAAGTAATACAAAAAAAAATTAAGTCAATTCCTCTACTTAGGTCATCAAAGAAAAATTCTATTTTAGTTAAACTTTTTATTAAATAATTACAAATAATATAAATAAGTATATACATATGACAAAATCATAATATTCAGTGACAAAATAGAAAGTGATTTTTCTAGCAATTTTCTATTTTCCTTTCTATATCGGGTGCTGGACTATTTTTTGTTTATTTGTTACTATTTGCTCCTTTATTAAAAATTTAATTATTGTAATATAATGGTATAGTAAAATATAATTCACATTCTCAGAAATTAGGCCATCCCAGGTGGGATTCGAACCCACGCCCTTTGGATTAGAAGTCCAACGCGTTATCCATTGCATTACAGGAACGCAACGAACGATTTTCTTTTCTATATATGCTGTTGTACTATTATTTTTGCTTGTTACTATTTATTGATTTTTTAATTTAATTTCTGAATTAATATTTGAAAAAACTGTATTAACATCAAGTGTCATCCACTACAAGTTTAAAAACATGTTTTTGATCTTGAATGGATGAATAGAAAGTATTTTATTAACGATTGAAAATTTGCAAAACATATATATATATATATATATATATATATATATATATATATATATATATATATATATATATATATATATATATATATATATATATATATATATAATATATATATATATATATATATATATATATATATATATATATTGGGAGAGTGTGAACTATATATATATAATATTAGGAAGAGGAACTAGTCGACTTTACTAATAGAAGACTTTAAAAATTGTAAGTAATAAAATTGTAATAAAAAATGGTTTTATTAAATTACAGAAACCTTTGAAAGACATCAAATAGGTTAAAATTACCAGAATATGTAAAACTTATATTTTATGAAAAATATATCATAAGAATCTGTGCATATAGGAAATTTAAAATATCTAAATTTTATATACTGCAAAAAATTTGTACGTTTAGAGTGTGTGTGAGGAATGAAGAAATAACAAAAAAATACTTTTGAGACAATATTTGTCAGGGATCATCCTTTATATTTCTTTCATGAATTAAAGCCTTTGAAGTCTTTCAAAACAACGCACAAAAAATTGGTATAAATATGATAAAAATAACTGTGTTAGAAAATATTTTATAAAAGATTTCAAAATACTGTCTACGATATAAATTAGCTGAAATGTTTACCATAAAGCATGCATAAAAGCTTTAAGAACATTAGAGTTCTTATAATTTTAAAAACCATAGTTTACTTTGAGAAACTCTTGAATGTATGATTAAAGGGAAAAAATTTGAATTTCAGAATAATTTTAAATTTCTTTTATATAAAATGAACATATACTTTTAAGTTGATTAAATTGTTGACTCTGAGAATGAAATAGGAAGAAAGTGAATATCATTTCTCAACTCTTGAAATACTCTTCACTGTCAACTTGCTTTAATTTAAAAAGTTTTAAATATCTGAATTTTAACTGTTAGATACAAATATTTAATCTAGAATTTTTTTCTCAAATAAATTTTATATTTGTTATTTTAACACATTCTTTTTAAATTCATGTTTGCTATAAAAACATTTACATGCTTGGTAGTCATTTAGTAATTTAAACAAATATTTCATCCATTAAAAAAAGTAATTGTCATTTTACGGATTTCATATCCAGTTATTTTAAAACAAAAGAAAACAGATTTAACTACAACTGCATCTATTGTACAGAAAATAATAAAATATGATAATCATTTTATATTTATTAAATGCAAATATGTTACTTCTTTTTCTTCTAAATTCATAAAAATCTTTCTGTGTGTTAAAAATTTTAAACTTTTATTTAATTAAAATTAACGAAATTGTCAAACATTTTAGTGGTCGGAACTGAATTCTATGGCTATTGAGAGTATAATTTTTTACTGAAACTTACCATCTAGTTGTTCACTATAATGTTTAAATTTTGCTTATTTTTATAACTTCTTTTCCCATAAATTCTATTTAGAAAACAAGGAGTAGACTTTTTTAATTTGTATAATCTGTTTGTAATATACACGCAATAAATACTTTAAACACTACTTAATCGAAATAGTTTCATGAAAGCTGCTCTTACGCGCATACATACATATATTATTTCATTAAATACACTAAATTGATATGACGTCTGAAAAAATTAAAATATATTTTTCAAATAATTGCCGCGTGTTTAAAGAAACTTCTTCCGACTTTAGATAGTTTAGTTGCATCTTTCATTCCAAGTAAAAGGTTTAATTTAACACAAAATGAGAGCTTGTATTATTTTCACAACAGAAAATGTAGCATAGAATATAATTAAATTTTTTTTTTCTAAATCTCCGAATTGAAAACACATAAAAAGTCGAATTACTTCCTCCCAAAAATGTCATTTGAAACTGTTTACAGGTCATTTATTACATCGAAGAAACAGTAAATATATTTGTTTTTTCATACCGAGAAAATTTATAGAAATTTATCAAAATAAACTGGCATGTACCATTTCTTGGGAAAAATTAAAATTCGAAAACAAATTTTTTTTAAATGACTTATTCTTTTATTACGTTTACAATTGATTGGACAGTTATTTTTAATAACAAGCAACAAATACTTTATTTATTTATTTAATTATATTGAAACGAATAGTAAGCATTTGTCAATGCATAACATGAATACGAAAATTTTGTTTTGTGAGCTGTTAGAAACACTATAAACATACAAATTTCAAAATATGATATTAACATAAGATGATGAAGTGGTTAAAATTATCATATTATAGTCATCACAGCATTTCAATTATATTACCCCTTTACATTTTACAGGCTATTTTATCATTGGAAACATCTTGAAAAATTAATTAAATAAGTAGAAAATAAACCCGTAAATCCAGAACAATAAAATTTATATAAAAAATAACAATAAATTTAAGGTATCCGACTACGTTCGGAACCGTGATTTTAAAAAAGCGCATAAATGGATAATTTTCATGATATTTAGTGTCACTTAGATTAGAATACTTGTATAAAATTGTTTAAGGACAGTTTGAAAAAAATTTATTTAAATAAAATTTTCGGCAAAAATTAACTTAGAATATTTTTTTCAAATGTTCTCCTTTTGTGAAAAATGCTATCTATTATAAAAATTTTTGCCTGTCATAGTCAGACTTTTTACAGTGGCTCAACTATAAATTTTTGAAAAATTCACATTAATTTTCAGAGTTACAACCCATTGAAATAAATATCGGCGTTTTTTCTTAAAATTTCTCCTTCCTGTTGTCGTAAAACAGGTATAAACCCACTTCTAAGTTATATATTTTAAAAATTATAGTTGAGCCTCTGTACAGAGGTCTGAGCTCTATACAAGGAAAATATTATTATAATAGAAGCGTTTTCACAAAAGGAGAATATTTTGAAAATGGGTCATTCAATGTTCATTTTTGTCAAAATATTGTACTTAAATAATTTTTTGTATAAATATTCTTAAAACAATTTTATATACATTTTCTAATCTAAGTGACACTAAATATCCCTAATATAACTAATTATTTCCATTTACACGTTTTTGCAAAATCACGATTCCGAACACAGTCGGATACCTTAAATTTTAAAAAATCATCATAAAATTTTAAATTAAAAATACTCGGTACCAAAAAACTAGTTTTTTTGTTCAACAAAAATTTTGTGGTATTTTTTTTTTCTGTATTACGGCATTTAAATACAAATGGTTTTTATCCTTTTGTAATTAACTTGGAAATAAATAAATAAAAGTTAAAAGAGATTTAAAGAATAATGAAAGGTATTAAGAAGCACAAAAATTAAAATTTTTAAGTGACATTATCATCCAATCACACTTTATCTGATGTCTTACTTACGACTTAAAAATAAAGTCATTATCCAATCACTAAAATGTTACCGCCCCTATAATTAATAAAACGCAGCTGTTTGGATCGTTCTAATGATACGGGTATTTCATTAACCTACATTTCAGTAAGACTTCTTTACTCTGTATTTTCAATGCAGTGTGAATTCACATTACATTATATTACGAAACAGAGTTAAGAATAACTCCTGAAGCAGAATTACAATCAAAATGAAGTTTTTGACTTACTATTTGCACTAATTACAGAATAATTATTATAACTTTGTATTTATTCATTATTTATATATATATATTATTTGTTGTTGCGAAACATGAAGGGGAGGTGCACATTAATTTAGATGTAAATTGAATTCATTACTTAAAAAAATTAATGTTTTAGAAAACACATTACCGTATTGCGATATATGACTTGCAGACTTTTCATATTAATAGTGTGCCGAAAGATTTTTTTTTTTTTTTATCTTATTAAAAATAGACTTTTTATTTTAGTTTTTTGTGTTTGAATTTAGAATCCTTCTTTCATTTTTAAGGATATCTTTTTTGAAAATTTGCTATGAAAATTTTTTAAATTAAAAATAAAATTTAAATAGAAGCGTTTTAATAATTAGTTTTATTTTTATTATTTTACTTCTTAATCACTCTGAAATTGAAAAAAATCATGCATTATAATTCTTGAATAAACTTAATAATAACATAAGCAGGTGAAATATCGGAAAAATATGCCGGCTTATACATTTTAAATTTCACAAGAAAATCAAATGTAATAAAATGATGAATAAAAATACAAGAGTAAGAAATGATTAAAATCTGTAATTATTCATCAATTCAACACCAACTAATTTTTCATCTAAGTTTAAAAGTTTATGCAAGGTTCTTTTGAAAAATTTAATATAAAAGTTATTTCACTTAAAAATTACCTTTTTTTCCCCGCCATAAGTGATTCATAACTTAATTCAACAGCTACGCCTGTTAATATAACGAAAAAAAATGTCATATATTTTTTTATTTCTGTAAAATTTCGAATTTCAATACATTAATATTAAATATTTAATCAATTTTGTAAAAGTATTCGGATCCAAATCACCAAACGCTTTACCATGTTGCTTCACTCTTTTATAAGGGAATATAAACATTCAATACTTCAATTATAGAAATGTTTTTAATCTGGATAAATTTTTTGGCCATGGTAACTTGTTAGAAAAAACAAGTTGATAAATTAATTATGAATTTATATTTGGAAATCTTGATGCAGCTGTTATATGAAATCATTTTATTTAAACATTTTTGTTTGAAAATGTGTTCATGGTAGCAATATTGTATTATTTTCATTTTTGAAAAGTCGTTAAAGACATCTGCCAAGTTTATCTGTTCTTTTTATATATTCATTATATAATTTCGATCTTTCCCCCTCATCTAAACGTGTTATTACACCACCAATAATAGTATTTAAAGATTTTCTTTCTGTATTTATTCTATTTTTGGATTTCTTTCATGTTATTTCAGTAATTTATCAAAAAGATTCATTTTAAACCTCACATCAAGTGTTCAAAAATGTCTTCCATGGTTCTGCTCAACATTTGAAATCCTTCTATTCTCCATCCAAACCCCTTACAAATTGGACATTCGCCGGTAATTTGTTTTCCCTTCTTATTTCCAGTCGATGAAAGAAGTTTCTTTTTCCCTATAATGCAAAACCGATACCCAATGAAGAGAACTTTTTTCATCGGCCATTTTTTTTTTATCCCTTTCAGTTTTCTCTTTTCCTCTTTATAAGGACTAAGCAGTTTAATCTGAATGCGTAATCTATTAGCTTATCTATTTCCAGCTCAACTTTTAGTGGGGCTGCAGATGTTGTTAGCTTTCTACCACTGTGGTGCTTGTGGTGCGGAAGTCTCTGGTTAAATCCATTTATACTGTGATAAGTAAATTACCATATCACTCCTTTTCCTAACCATGAATTGATGAAACAGGCACAATCGAATGCATCTGCGATTACATTAGGAAAGCTTGTTTGTTTGGTCACAGTGTAACTTTTTGCTGCTTTTAAACATACCTACAGTTTTAAGATAGTAGTTTAAAATGTTAGTTTTTTTAATGTTATGTATATCAGTTTTAAATTACACTTCTATGTTATTTTAACAAATTAATTTAATAGCTGTAAGAATGTAAATACGATTGTTAGGGAAATACTGAACTGTGAATTTGATCCTGCTTGAATATAAGACAGGAAATAAAAATAACATAAATAAACAAATAGAAAAATACTTTTAATGCTATGTTTTTCTTCTTTTCAAGAGTTCTAGAAAACTATCTTATTTTCCTTAAAAAAAAATTAAAAACGTGGAACATTACAGAGAACTCGAATCAATTCGAGATATCGACTTCAAATAATGATTCGAGATTTTCTATTTATCAGGTTTTATTATGAAAATGCAAATAATTTCTGGAATAAATTTGCAAAGTAGGATAGTTTAGAAATCTTGTTCATATAAATTTTGTCAGAGGGAAATATTTTTTTATCGATAAAATAACTATGTTATATATATATATATACATATAATTTATATATATTATATTTTATAATTCTTTTTTGTTAAAACTAAACTCAGTGGCACCCCAGCTTGTGGTTTTCTCCGTCTCAGTTTTCGAGACCAGGGGCGCTGAAGTGCATGAGCAGATGTTTCGTTAAGGTGGTCATTCTGACGTGAAACCCCCAGTGTTTAGATCCCAAGAAAGGGTACTGAATGGCCCACTCGACCCACTGAAAGGATGAAAGGCTGAGTCGACTTTCCCGGGGCCCCGGGTTGTGGGGGAAAGCGTGATACGCGCCCCCGGAGGCATATTTTTTGTAACCTTCATGAATTTTTACAAGCTTTTGTTAAAAAAATTCCGTTTCAAGACCATTAACTAAACTTGGTGATTCTTAATGATCATTTATTTGAATTCAACGCTACCAAACTATAAAATTTTTTGAAATATCTCTTGTGTGTATGGGTTTATAATAATTTATTACTTATTATTATTTCTTCAAAAATTGTTTAAGTTTTAGTTGAATGATTTTATTTTATTTTTCTGTTTTGTTTTATTTAGTTATTACATTCTCTTCTGTTAAATAGTTTTTTTGAATAGTATATTGTTTTCATTTAATTTTTTAAAAAGTTTTGTCTCGTTTAGAAATTGCTCTCAGACCGTTGTCATTTATCTGAAATAAAACATTTGTGCAATTTTAACCACAAGTAATTCACATTTATATCTACATATAAAACTAGGGGAAACCCCCGGGGATCCCGGTATTTTTAAAAAACCCCCGAAATCCCAAGTTAAATTTTTGTTTGAATTATATTTTAGAATTTTTTTTTATCAAAATTTTCTAAAAATTTAATTTTTAGAAAATTTAAGTTTTGTTTATGAAATATGTAGGTAGATTTTTTGTGCAAGTATAAGTGTGCTATAAGTAAAAAAATATATATATACAGCTCTCATTTTTCTCGAATGGGAGAATGCAAAGATCTAAGGGGGCTCACTGCAATACACACAAAAATAAAGAAACACTAAGAAATTGATTTTGTCATAGTTCTTTCAATTAAATGCCGTTAGTTAATAGCTGACCTGCTTGAAAGACTTGAGACACTTCGAATCCCATTGCATTGCTAACAGCTCATGCAACTGTATCTTCTACCCCCAAAAAAGGGTAACCCTTGAAATTGTTTCCCCTTTTCCCTGATTCAATATAACGGGATTAATTTATACAAAAAAACCATTAAGTGTAGCAGTAGAACTACAAAAATTATCAAAGTGGTATATACCCCAAAGAAGTCTATTAGATTTGAGAAAATTGTAAATAAAAATTTAAAAAAGAAATGATCTTTTTGAAAAAAGGGAAATGTAGAGACTACATAAAAAAGAACATCCCCCTATTTAATGACAAATAACACTAGTAGAAATGAACTGAACGAGGATTTTTTTTCGGCAGGACAATTTAAAACCAAAAAAATAAGAACCCGTTTGAACGATGAAAGGGCTGGACGAGTTTGTTTTTTTAAAAAAGCTTTTTTTACAGAAACACAAGAGAAATGAAGAAATGTTTTTTTAAATTTCATTATTTTACTAGTTTTACTATTTTTATGATTAATTTTTTTCATTTGTTTCAATAAAATTAAGTTAAACCAACTTTTAATTATATTTTATCTTATTATAATTTTCCCCCAACTATGCTAATGTGTAAGTTTTTTTAAAGGTATCCCCCAGGTTGAAAAAGTGCTTTTAGGTGTTTGATGTTTGCTGTTGTTTGGGTCATTGGGGAAAAAAAAGAAATTAATTATCGAGGTAGAAGGACAAATACATAAACCTAGAGAGTTTTTAAGTTTTTTTTATAGCATTTACTTTTATTTTAACTAACAAAAAATTTTTTAATTTTTTTTTAAAGGGGTGAACTTTCAGGATAATTTGTGCCCAAAAAAGGGGATATCTGCTAAATAATCCAATCAAATGCAATGCAATTTAAAAAACATATATGCTAGGGGCCCCCTTGGAGTGTAAAAAAACCGAAGGTTTTAAGAAAATTTTTACATTGAATCACTTTTTACAGCCTTTTTTTAGCTTAGAACAGGGGAAATTTTGACGAAAAATCATGACCATAAAATTTTTAAAACCCAATAAAATATTTATTTCTCAAACTATTTTTCATCCTACGGTTTGTGACACTTCAGACTGATCAAGAAGTATATCAATGACGTTAAAATTGCATAATGCGCAATTTATTTTTATTTTTATCACGTTTTTCTTAACTTAAAAAATTTTGCTCAATTTTCCTAAAAATAACTTTTTTTTTTTTCCAAAAAAGGGCAATACATGTTAGTTATTTATTAGTTATGACTTTTTAAGCCTATTTATGTTCTTTAAAAAAACAAAATTATTCAGAAGATCAATTTTTGAAAAAGTTATTTTCGAATCTAGTCGGATGCCTTAATAAGTTGCCCAATCCTAATCCCGGGCTTTGCATAATCTCGGGATTGAAAATATGACACGGGATTGCAAACCCTAATATCTATTTCTTATTCTGTTTTACCTTTTGTTGCAATTATTTTGTTCTATAGACTGGAAATATTTGGAGCCACATAATTCAAACAATTTCATGGTCCATGGAGTACACTCAACGTTCTATTAAAAAATTTTGTTTTAAGCTGCCGACCAAACCATGGAATTCATTTAAGTGGATCCAAAATGATCAGCATTCACATAACAGCAATATGTACCCCGTCCCTTGAAGATCTTTATGGGAGGACGCGCATCACCATCATTTTCTGAAAAGGAAAGAAAAGGCTTGGATCTTGACACTGTAACCGTAGCCACGCACGAATCTCTCGATGCACGATCAATTTGTCTCGCTATTGTCTGTACGTCCGTCCATCCCTCCCATGCGTACAGGTGGTTCCATCCTCTGGCCCACGTCTTAGCAAAGAGGGAGGAGTTTGTCATTATGTGGGACGTCATTGGACACCAATGGACACCATAAAGAAATGTTAATAATCGAAAAAAGAATAGAAATGAGTAAGAGGTGCAATAAAAAAGTATCCTTCTTTTAAACGGATGCCAGTTGCTTTTCTCAAGGTTGTTCTGCTTCATTGTTCGGAGGTTTAGTCACAGGATATGCACTTTGTGTTCGATTGAGTAATCTCGGCAAGGATGTCATGTTTCTCAGAGAAAACAGTCATAAACGCTTGATGTTATTTGTTTCTTTATCATAAATCATTAGTTACTGTTGCCCAGACAAATTGGTATGGTTAAGATAATAATTCTCGCTGTGGTAAGGGTTGCCATGTAAAAATTTTCCAATGCCGGACGTTGCTTCATTATAAATGCTATTTTTTTAAAAAAAAATGTTTTAAAATGGGAGAGGCACTTGATTTGAACTGGCAGCAGGGGAAAAAAGCATATTTGTGGAACCCCATATATCACGACAATTATTTTATATTTATACATATTTTATTCAATTTTGGCATTATTGGAATTGAAAATGCACAAAAAAAAATAGAATTCGTATAAAGTTTGCTACGATAATACTGAAATTATTAACAAAACGGCAAAATTTATTTACCTAGCAAGATAATTGGAACTGAAATCCTGGAATAAATTGCTACAGTCTTCTTATGCCGTTTGTTCTAACAATAATTATTAGTTAAAAAAATGTTAACATTTTTGACTAATGCCCATCAAACATTTAAAAACAATGCAAAATTCAAAATATATCTACTAAAAGCCATAGAATAGTGCTCCCAATCCTTTTTATCTCCGTGGACCGGTCAATCTCTGAAAATTTTACCAAGGCCCACAAGGACTCTAATTGCTTATATTTTAGATTGTTCTGATTTAATAATTTAGTTGTAATTAAATTTGCCCTCAGAATAAAATAAAGTTTCAAAAAAAAGTATCAAGTGATTTAATATGGAACATAAAATCATTTCCATAAAAAGTCGCACAAATTCGAGAGAAATTTACCACAGTAAATAAAATGGAAATAATTTAATGTTCCTTGGACGGACCAGATACCATTGGATCCCCGGACCGGTACCGTGTCCGAGGTTGGGGACCAATGCTACAGACGACTGGCAATCTTATGAACCTCTAAGAAAATATGTCAAGCTGGAGTGACTATTCCGATTTAAATACCTGAAAGTATATTTTTACTTTCTGCTCATTCTCATTCCATTTTTTCAAAAAGAGAAAAAAAAATCACTCATATTAATTTAATCTAACTATTGTATTTCGTTTCAGGTTTTACGCAGTAAAGTAACATTTTTTTTTACTCGCTTATTACGTATTGAATCGAAATATCCTGTAGAGATGTTATTAATCATTATCATTATTGATCCTGTTTTTTTTAATCTCTTATTTCACCTTGATTCCAAGCTTGTTAGAAGATCCAAAACCTGTTGTCATTGGAAATCAATTCTCCTTTTTGACTGACAATTTATTTTTGTCAGAATTCTTGCAAATAAACTGAACCGCAATTGTTGGAATTTAAATATTTTAAGAAAATGCTTATCACACACATAGAACCGTAAATATAAGCTCAGAGTTTGTAAAAAAAAAAATTTTAGAATATTTTTAGGTGTTTTCTTTTGAAGAAACCAATAACTGGGAGAGCAGCAAATGAAATATAACCAGAAAAAACAGTAATTTTTAATGATTTTTATATAAAAAAAATATTTGAAACAATTTTAAAAATCCTTTTCAAATAAGAAAATGAATTTATTAATTGAGTTTTTAAAACTGATTTTTATATAAAGAAATGTATCAATCAAAATTTTCAATATAAAATAAATACTGAAATAGTTTTAGAGCTGAACCCTCCATTCTTCATTATGAAGTAAATGATCACACAGTACAAAAAAGAAAAAAATAACTATTTTTCAATTTATTATGTACTTCCAGTGGCGCACACAAGAGGAAGGGGTCCTTGGGTCCAGACTCCCCCCAAAGCCCTTGATTCTTTTTTTGATTGTGTATAATCCTAAGTATATACTACGTAAAATTTAATTAAGTATTTGTTATTAATAATTTATTTTATTAATTAATGCTAATTATTTATTCAATATTTAATTTTTTACTGTCCCCCAAATACCGGCAAAATCAAAAGAATACGTTGGAGCATAATACGAGAATAATGGACTTCCGAATCTGAGCCCCCTCCTTGGAAAATTCCTGTGTGCGCTACTGTGTGTGTACTCCTTATATAAATTATTACTGTTAATTGCTTCACGTGGAGTTAAAATTTTGCAATAAACTTAATTCGTTGAAATGAATTTTAAAATAACTTTGTGGTAGAATATTCTTAATATTCTAAGAATATTTATGTTCATTTGGTAATACATGTATAACTTTTAGATAAAATTTCTCGAAAACTGCTTTAAAATTTAAAAATAGTAAATGAAATTCAATGTAAATCTTTGTTCGTGTCACAAATCATACTCAAGAGGAATGGAAGCAGTTTAAAATTTTTGGTCTTGATTTAAATTTATAGTATAAAAAAATTTAGATTAAGTTTAACCATAAAAATTAACTCTCCTAAATAGCTTTAATAGATTACAGTTCAAACAATTATATTCACAAAACTAGCTAATAATTAAAATCTGCGCTTCCTTTTCATTATTGAATGCATAAATATACTTGTTTTTAAAAAGTTTGCTGAAAGCAATATGTCAGTGTAGTTTTCATTGATTCTCTCTCAAAGTTGTTATAACATTCATTACTTTATTATTAGTTCTACAAAACAAGCTAAGATTTTTCAGTAAATACTATAATACATTAGAAATAAAATCTCTCTAAAGCCTACTTTAAATTCATTCAGATTTATTTCAAACAACGAAAAATTTCAGATTAAACTCCAATATAAGAAATTTTTTTATTGGGATTTAATTGTAGAATCATATCTTCTTTGTTTTCAGACAGTTAATAATCAATATTCTCACGAATTATATCAAACTAGTCTCAGCTCTTTGTAGCTGTAATTGTTAAACATTCTGAATATGTAATCAAAAGAATGCATTTCAATAGTTAATTCTAGCAACTGCTTTGTACACTATAGCACTCTTAGAAACATTTATTACGCTGAAACTAATTTAAATTTTCTTTGACATTAATAACAAAAATTTGAAGAAGACTCGTAAGAAGATTTAACTGTAATGAAATCTTGGATCTGATATCGAAATTTTAGATTCGTCAATTATAAGAGAGAATTTATTTGGAAATTATTCTTTTATGTTTATAGAAGGAAATTCTCAGTAGGATTATGTTATGTATTGAAAATACGTACGAATTATTTTCACAATAATTTTCCAGAAAAGAGTTGTGAGAATTTATCTCGCAATACATTTAATTTGATTATGAATGTTTCGTAAAAGTGTGATTGTAATGAGATTGTAGCTAAATAAAAATATGAATCAGAACATTTTTTATTTGCGAACAACTACAAATTTTTAAAGATTTATTTTAATGAAAGTTCTATAATTCAAATAAATAAATATATATTTAATCATGAGGACAAAACTGTAAAGACGCTTGTAATAATTTGAAAGAATCGTATTTATTCTTTTGAAAAAGAGATTTTATTAGAAATACGCTGTTCTCTTTTGAATTTAACAATGGCAAAAAAAAAAAAAAGAAAAAGTAAAGCAGAAATAAGAATTCAAAACAAGTTGTGATGATTTCTGAGATCATTATATATATAATTTAACAGATTTTTATAAATAAAAACAAAATTTCAATGAATTTGATCATTAATATTAAAAAGAATCGTATTTATTCTTTTAAAAAAGAGATTTTAATTAGGAATACGCTGTTCTCTTTTGAATTTAGAAATGATAAAAAAAAAAAAATTAAAGCACAAATAAGAAATCAAAACAAGTTGTGATAATATCTGAAATGATTTATATAATTTAACAAATTTTTATAAATAAAAACAAAATTTCAACGAATTTGATCGTTAATATTAAAAACTTAACAGTAATCATGATAAATAAAAAAAAAAATTTAGTGGCTTTTGATGCAATCAGATAACATGCACAGCACGTGACCTTTCGAAAACTATATATGGAATTATTCAAAATTAACTTTTCCAAATCGTTTTCTTCAAAACTCAAAGAGAGCATAAATAATACAATGTTTCGAGCCTAATATTATTTCGCACGAAATCCTCACAATGTTTCCTATTCTTTGTTACACATATCCCGCTCAAGGTTTTTCACAATACAAACAATTCGATTCGCTATCAAATTTTCCTTAAATCTTCATAATCTATATTCGAAACTGCATTATGAAATGATGACGTGAAACACCGTAACCAATTGCAAATGATGGGTCTATTGCACGTCACCTGCCTTCGCCAAAATACTCTCTTCTTTACCTACCGGGTAGACTAAATTATCATTATTCCACGCAGGTGGGCTCCAAGTGAAGACATGACAATGTATATTTCAAAATGTGCAATATTCATCACTGGTAAAATACAAATAAATTTTCGATTGGTTTGAGGAAAACTAGACGAAAATTGCTTTGACCCTTGTCACTTGTTACGCTGATTATTTTTATTTAAGATTTCTGGAAATTATTATTCAGTATGGCATTAGTAATAATAATAATATCTTGAAGGTTATTTTAAAGTCAGATTTATTTTTAAAATGTTTAACTATTTTTTGTTTTATAGTTTTAAACACGACAGAATAAAAGAAAAGAGATTTAATATATATATATATATATATATATATATACCGTAAAATCCGGCATATAGCACGCACTTTTAACACAAAAAATAAGATCGAAATTTAGGGGTGCGCGTTATACGCCGAGTATAAAAATGAGAGCTTTAAAACAAATGAGTATTAAAAAAAAATTTGGACTTATATATCGAAATACTGTTTATTTAAAAGAAATAACAAACCTTATGAACTTTCATTGTTGGATAACATGAAAAGACATTCTTTTTTTACCATTTTAAGGTGAATAGACGTACACTGTTTCTTGTTACAATTAATCCATTCAGGCGATTTTCTAGGATCCAGTTCGTAACACTTTCTTCTAGAATAGGCCATTTCGTTACTCCTTTACGTAAAGCACATTTCTTCTTTGGCATGTTAATTATTGTCATTTCTTTTTTTTTTTTTTGCTCTCCCTTATGGAGCTTTTGCCAATATCAAACATCCTTGCTGCAGCACGATTTCCATTTTCTTTTGCAAATTGAATCACTTAGATCAGTGTTCCGCAACCCCCGGTCCGTGGATCAAATACTACCGGTCCGCACAAGAAACATTAAATTATTTCTCTTTTATTTACTGTGGTAAATTTTTCTTAGGTTTGGGATACTTTTTATGAAAATCACTTAATATTCCTTGTTAAATCACTTTATATTCATTTTTCGGTGTAGCTATATTTTATTCAGAAGTAAAATTATTAAATTAAAACAGTCTAAAATATAAACAATCAACATCCTCCCCCTCAGCGGGCCGCGGTAAAATTAACAAACGTTGACCGGTCCGCGGCGATAAAAAGGTTGCGGAACACAGACTTAGATCTTGAAACCGGCACTGTGTTTTGCTTCGTTTACCAGGATCCATCTTTACTGCTCGCTGTTTGAAGCGTATTCAATATTATTTATAGTATTGAATATACTACAGACAGCGAGCGTAATAAGTCTCAGGCTTGTTCTAATTTATTTCAAAATTAATCGTCCGCCTCGTGCATCACACGAAAGGGGAAAAGGAATCAATGTTTATAGAAAAGCGTGGGAAAAAAAAATCACCATGGCCTGATTCGTCTCCCCTTCTTGCGCTTAAGGGTTGTATAATTCTAGAAGTATACTATTTTTTCAAAAGAGAGTCTGGAATGATTCTTCCAATAAATAATGACTTCAAAACATAAGAAAATTGCACACGTACATTTCAAATTTTTTCGTAAAAAGGGGGTGCGCGTTATATTTCGAATACACCTAAAAATTAAAAAATATAGATTGAAAGTATAGGTGCACGTTATACGCCGGATTTTACGGTAGGTTTATTCTCTGCAAAAAAGAGATAACAACCAACAATCACATTCGAAAAACACATAAACAGTAGGAAAATCACACAATGAAGGACATAAGAGTAACCGGGATTAAAAATTATAAAATGGATGCTGCATCGTTATAAACATTGCTGACTTAGGACAGCTAATATATAAAATAATTTATATAAAAGGGGTGTTGAACATGTTTTTTGGCCAGCCAACCTTCCCCCTTTATGTAAATAACACTGAGCAAAAACCAATAGAAAATAATGGATAGGAATATCTAAATCTATTACAAGATAGAGGTAACTTACCTAAAAATTGCACTTACAAATGCAAAGCCCGCGCTAAATCTGAATGCAATAAATAAGTTATTGCCAGATTCTGGACCCTAATGCAGATTTCAGTCATGTGAAGGGCTGAAATGTAGCACTTAACAAAAGTATAAAAAGAATGGAAATAAAAATTAATAAGAGTTGCAAATTGTAGCATAACTTTAATAACACTAGAGTAAATATGAATAAAATAATAAGTAATTTTATCTAATATTAGATTATGGAGGTAACTATAACTATGAAATATTTAAGTTTATAGTAATAAACTATTATCACAATATCAGAATTTTTAATCCTAACTATTTTGAATAGCTTTCTTTATTCATATAACTATTAATAAAATTAATTGGGTATTTCTGATATATATATATATATATATATATATATATATATATGTGTGTGTGTGTTGTGTGTGTGTGTGTGTGAAAAATATTGAAAAGAAATTTTTTTTATTTATTATTTTGAAAAGGATAAGGTTTAAGATGATGTTGCATTAAATTAGTATTTTAGCGTGCGGATGAATTAAATGGATAATTACGATTTGTTAAAGAAATAATATGATATATATCGTAAGTTAATTATAATTTTAATTCTAACATATTAAGTAGCTGATTTGATTGAATCATTAATTTTATTTTTAGAATTATTATTTTTAGATAGAAAATCAAAGTACTGAAATATCTAATTTTTTTCAACGACTTTGTTTTCGTTTATTTATTTGCTGTTTATTTCATTTATTTTTTATGTTTAGCAGTAGCAAATGGCATGACATCACACACCAGACATTCAAAAAATTTGGTATGAATTATTTTTAGATGCATTCATAACACACACAAATTTTGTTGAATAATTTTAAGGAAGTTTTTTTTACCAACTATATTAAGTGTAAAATCCCTTTATACAGGAAGAACACTAAATGGCTTAGATTATTCAATTAGAATAGTTTTTATTGATCATTATCAATAAAAAAATTGATAATATTCTATCATATTTTTCTAATCTAAAATATATTTTGGAAAATTTGGCCTTTTTTCTGTATTAAGTTATTCTTGTTATTTTAAAGTTATTTGACAATACTGAGAAATGTTTAAGTTATTATCTCAAAAAATTAAAAATAAAAATTAAACAAAAATACAGAATAGTTGGAAACTAATAATAAAGATCATGATTACAACTGTATTTGTCCAAACTGAAAACAAATACATATGTTATATCTGTTTCAAGAGTATTCGATGTTTAATATCATTTTCCTATGAATACATTACTGTATCTTAAGAATATCACTTCTTAGAACTTTTTAAACAGAGGGAATTTTGTTTACTATAATTCACATGCAAAATTAATTTGAATTGACAACTTCTCCTTTGAAAGACAATTTGAAATTAAGAAGATAGTATTTCATTTTTTCCCTTCATGTTGGAGGGAATTAACGTGAACATTTAACAAAAAAAAAAAAATGGTCTCAAGCACATTTTATCTCAAAGCCGAGGATTCAGTTACATAGTGAGATCGAATTTCATGTACGATATTTTGTCACATATTTGTCCCTTCTTTAATATTCCGTGTGGTAAGAAAAGTCAATTAATTTTTAGAACGCTGTTGCTATCAATACGAGTGCTATGTAATGGCAAAATACTATATTTGGCGAATGGAACAATTTTTTGAATACTATTCCATATCTGATTCATGGATAAAATAGATTATTGTTCGATAATTTAAAGTGGAGTAGGTGATATATTAACACAAGAGATAAAATAATTCTAAATGTTCATTATCATTTTGGATAGAAATAAAATGGTAAATTTGCTTTTAAAATTGTTGGAAAAACCATTTAATGTTAATCGCATGTCCACTATAATTTAGAAAATATATAAACACGTGAGCTACGAAATTACTTTTATTTATTTGCATTGTGACGAAGCATATATCTTTCCCCTATTTTCCAGAGATCCCCTTGCCGACAGAAGCTGCGAAAATTCGGGAATTTCCTAATTGCTGGAAGATTTCGTAGCTGGGTGGTCGGTTCAGCACCTTTTGCCCAGCTGAAGCCGGACTGTCAAAAAGGGAAGGCGCCTTATCGTGTGTGTTCATTTTCCCGGGAACTCCGGTGACGCCGTCGCGTCTGAGAACATACAAATACGCACCCAGCCTTGGCGCCTCTTTGGGACTAGCGGAAACGGGAACCAAATTTGGCGCCGCAGAGGGAATTTTTGACATCAAGAGCCGAGACCGGAAGGCGGCAGCAGGACCATGGGGACTGAGGCCGACAAGGAGATGGTGGTGGCTGACTAGGAGAAAGAGATGATATAAAAAGGGCGAAGGTCGGACGAAGAGGACTGGATCTTTGAAGGGAGCGGTTCGGACGCCGGCGAGGCGATAGGAAGAGCGATAACGAGCCCGCGAAGAACAGCACGTTCTCCTGGGTTGAGAATCCAGGAACGGAAGAGGAAGTGCGAAAGAGACTCGATATTGTGAACTGTAATTGAGTATACCCTTTTATTTATTATTTTTGATGATTTTCATGTTGAAATAAGCGGATTGAAAGCAGAGCTGAGAGAAATCATTACAGCTATACTATTTATATATCTGGTGGCAGCGAGTTGCATTTAAATGGAATAAATGCTGGAATTTACGCCTGAATAGTAAAAAGGATTATCTTCTAAATCAAGTGAGACGGACTTTTTTTGTGTGTGTGCGGATATGACGAGAGAAACTGCCCTTCAAGAGTGTGGACTGTTTATACCAGTGGAGTTAAAAGTTCGCGGAAGGAAAAGAAGGTGTGTTCTACGAAGTGCTTCACTTCAAACGACCAAAGAAAGTGAAGGCGCAGGACCCTACATTGTGCTAGAGGTAAGGGTCTTTTCTTTGAGATTATGCTCGCAGCAGAGTAGATTTATTTGTTTGTTAGCTAGTATTTTTGGAAATCTAAGTGAATTTTGTGCTCGCGCTAATGAATTTTGTTTGCCAAGAGTCTAAAAAGAGTTGTTTTAGTATGAAGTGTGCTTTTTATGTTAATTTGTGAACGGGGCCAGAATCGTGTTTTTATTTTATGATATTGATAAAGCGTACGGTTGTAGCGTAAAGTACTTATTTGTCAATTTTTGCATAGTTACTTTACAGTTTTTAGGCAATACCAATAGGATTGTATTGTTTTGGTTTTTCATTTACTGTAGCACTCTTGTTTAGTTGTTTATTGTGTATTATTGCATAGTTACTTCGAGTATTTTAGTTGTACTAATAGGATTGTATTGTTTTGGTATATGCGTGTTCTCTTCAATTTATTGTAGTACTCTTGTTTAGTTGTTTATTGTGTATTATTGCATAGTTACTTCGGGGTATTTTAGTTGTACTAATAGGATTGTATTGTTTTGGTATATGCGTGTTCTCTTCAATTTATTGTAGTACTCTTGTTTAGTTGTTTATTATTGCATGATGACATTCCTTTTAAGATTAAGAAAAGGTGACTTGTTAGAGGTAGCAAGGGAATTAGGCGTGGAAGTCAACGGCGATCTAAGAAAAGTAGAAATTAAGGATAGAATTTTACAAAATGAGAATAATGATATAGAAACGATTAAAGCGGTGATGGAGGAAGTTTTAGAAGAAACAGAAAGAGAGGAAAAAGAACAGGAAAAGACTAATCAGGGCCCGAGAGTTTTGAGGAGCGTAACAAATGAAGAGTGGAGTTAGAACGACTGAGAGCTAAACTCAGAAATAAGTTTAAAGAACAAGAGTTCAATATGAATGCAGGTGATAAAAGGAACAATCGTACAAATGTCTGTTATTTGACAGGAAACGTACCGCGGAACTTAGGGAACCGGTTAGCAAGTGTAAGCCGTTAATTAACGCGTAGTTAATGAAAAGAGTGGAGGACGCCACGTCGTGGATTTCGAAAAGGAGAATTGTGACCCCTATAGAGATACACGAACATTTTTCCACCGTCTGAAGAAATGGGGATAGTAACAGAAAAAAATAAAATGTGTAAGATTGAGGAAGGAAAAGGAATAAATAGGGATAGAATTAGTTATGGTAAAAGGGACGGGGAGAGACCATTCGAAAGAAAAAAACCCATTATTTGTTATTATTGCAATGAAGGCGGTCACATAAAACCCTCTTGCCCTAAACTTACAAAAAACAATATTGAAACAGTGGCTAGTTTAAGAGTAAACTCGGAAAATGAGAACTCTTTTGAAAAATTTAAAGTTAAATTTTAATTAAATGGCGTAGAGCGTCAATGTTTAAGAGATACCGGGTCTACCATAGATTTGTGTGCCAGTAGTTGGATAGACGAGAACAATTATTTGGGAGAATATTTTTGGGTCAAAAGCCCGTTGGATGACATATGCCATAGTTTATCCCTCGCAAAGGTAAAATTTAAGACCAAGGGAGGTGTGTTTTGCACGAAGGCTGATATTAAATCTGATAGCATCTCAAGTGAACCTTACTTGTTGGGAAACCGCACAGTCGATCTAAGTGAGTCAAGCGAAAAGAGTGTGCTTATAATAAATACGACTGTGACTCTAATGGTAGTGAAGTAGTTCCTTTCGAGAAGGTAACGGAGTTATGTTTAAACTTGAGGAGCGACTTTTCAATTGCAATCACGGATCCAGTTTTCAACGATAGAAATTCTATCATTGAACCAATAATAGGGTTTCCGGCGTTTGTCGAAAAAAGGGAAGGGGACTCAGCTCAATTAAAGAACTCCGATTTTAGTTCAGAGCGAGAGAAGTGCAAAGACCTCAATGTATTGTGGAAAAAAGCTAAATTAGGTTTAGACGAATGTTGTCAAACAAGGGAAGGAAAACTAGAGAGGCATATTGGAACGGAAGAAGGGAACGAATTCCGAAAACTAGGTGGGCCCTTGAAATTCACACTAGAATCTAACCAGTTGAGCCACCCGGGGAGTGACTCATTGGGAAGGGTTCAGGGGATTTTAAAGCTCGCCTTGAAAGCTCTTTGCGCGGAAGAGGGGGAAAACGAATCCTCTCAGCATTCTTTGCGTTATGCACCGTTTCGCATGAAAACAAAGGTTTTAGCCCCTCCGAATGGGTGATAGCGACGAAAATTAAGACCCCTCAAACCCTAATTTACGAGAAGAGGATTGACGGGAGAAAACTTACCCGGGACAAAGTTTGCCAGAATACGTTCGCGGAATTGATAGGCAGATTGGTTTCGGAACTTATTGTTTTCATCCCTGAGTTCTCGAGAAATTTTATTGTACAGATGGAAGAATGCCAACAAAAAAGGATAACTTGGTACGATCGGAACTGCTTGGAAAGGAAATTTCAAAAAGGCGATCTGGTAATGGTAATGGCCACCTCCCTACGGAATAAAATGGATGTAAATTGGATCGGTCCGGGAAAGGTTTTAAATAAAATTTCGGAGACCAATTATGCAGTAGATTTACCGGGAAAAAGGGATACAATTTATCATGTCAACCTTATGAAACCATATCATTGGAGGCCAGAAGCTGTAAACCTCGTAATAGAAGAGGTTTCGGAAGATATTGAGAAGGATGCGGAAATCCCTTACCCGTTAAAACGGAGCACTACGTTCGATTACGAGGAGGTATGTAAAGAGAGCCATCTATTAGACAAGTTATCCACTGATCAGATTAAAGAGTTAAAAAACGTAATAATTAAAAATAGAGAAGTGTTTTCCTCGGACCCAGGGACAACTCATTTAATGAAAATGGATATCGAGTTAATTTCAGGGAAACCCATTAAAACGAAACCATGCCGCATGTCCCTTAGACAAATCAACATTTTAAAAGATGAAATAAACCGACTATTGGACTTGGGAGGGATCGAGTTAGGTCAATCTGACTTTACGTCGCCTCTCATTCTGGTTGAGAGTCCAAATCGGGATCCAAGGCCATGTGTAGATTATCGCCGCCTAAATGGAATAACACGCATAGAGTTTTCGCTTTGCCGAACATAGAAGAAAATTGTGGAAAGGGTTGGCGCCGCACCATATGCGACGGATTAAGTAGATTAGAGTGATGCCTTTTCAGTTTCTTCTTTTAAATTATTCTTTTTTCTGTGTGTGTGAATGTATGTCTGTGTTGTATGTGTAAAAATGATTAAGGTGTTTGTTATCAAATCTTTGAGCCTCTTGGTATGCAAAATAGAGATGGGATAAAAGGGAACAACTGGTAAAACCCTCGCGGAGAATTGACAGTGTTATATTAGTTATGTGTATATTTAAGTTAATTGCTCTGCCCGAGGATGGTCTCACTGCATCAGGACCGCTCGCAGAGTTGCCAGTAGTGTGATGGAACTTCCTAGTGTCCCATGAAATGGACACTTGAAGGGGGGAGGCAGCTGTGACGAAGCATATCTCTTTCCCCTATTTTCCAACAGATCCCTTGCCGACAGAAGCTGCGAAAATTCCGGGAATTTCCCTAATTGCTGGGAAGGAATTTCGTAGCTGGGTGGTCGAGTTTCGGCACCTTTTTTGCCCAGCTGACCGGACTGTCAAAAAGAGGCGCCTTATCATTGTGTGTTCATTTTCCCAGAACTCGGTGACGCCGCCGCGTCGGAGAACATACAACTGTACACCCAGCCTTGGCGTCTCTTTGGGACTAGCGGAAACGAGACCGAATTTGGCGCGGCAGAGATGTATGACATCAAGGGGGCCGAGACCGGAAAGCGGCAGCAGACCCAGAGGGACTGAGGCCGACAAAGAGATGATCGGTGGCGGACTAGGAGAAAGAGATGATATAAAAAGGGCGAGAGATTCCGGACGAGAGGAAAACAAAGACTGGATCTTTGAAGGGAGCGGTTCGGCCGTCCCTTGAGCGATAGGATGAGCGATAACGAGCCCGCGAAGTACAGCGGTCTCCTGGCTTGAAAGATCGAGGAAACGGGAGAGAGTACGGAAGAGACTCGAAGTGATTACGAACGAGCCCGCGAAGTACAGCGGTCTCCTGGCTTGGAAAATCCAGGAATGGAAGAGAGTGCGAAAGAGACTCTAAATTGATATTGAACTGTAATTAGAATATACCCTTTTATTTATTATTTTGATGAATTTCATGTTGAAATAAATAGTTAACCAAGAGCTGAGTGAAGTCATTACACCATATTTATGTTATTCTGTATCAATTCCAATTATTAGTTCACATTCTCCCTATATATATTTATTTATATATCTTGTGTTCAAATTTTCAGTCGTTAATAAAATACTTTTTATTTATCCACTCAAGTTCAAATACATTTTTTTAAAATTTGTAGTGGAGGACACATATTACAGTTAATACAGTTTTGTTCAAATATTAATTCATTAATTAAATTTAATGAATTAATTATAGTTTAAGAGATATATTCCAGTCAATATTATTCCTCTAGATGGCAGCACCATTGAATAAAACAGTTTTTGTTAAATTTGTGATGAAGATTTAACTTAACCTGAATAATCCTATGCTAGTTAGACGTCAGCATTCCTTTTACATTGGTTTTAAGATAATTTCTTACACAATTTTTCAACTTTTATTAAAAAATGTAATTACAAATTTAACGTGGTTGAAAAGTTTTTAATGTTAATTTAAAAAGTGTTTTGCCACTTAATATTGTGATTTTGTCATATGTATATACATATTTATATTAATTGTAATTATGCAATAAAAAGTAACTAAAATATAAAATTTTTCATTGTTTACCTAAGTAGAATTGACTTTATTTATTTATTTTTTGTATTACTTGGTACTTATTTTCAGGTGGAAGATGGGAAGCAACTTAGACAAACTACAGTACAATTATGTTATTCATTATTTACTTATTTTCCGGTGAAAGATGGGAAACAACTTAGACAAACTACAGTACAATTATGTTATTCATTATTTATTTATTTTCAGGTGGAAGATGGGAAGCAACTTAGACAAACTACAGTACAATTATGTTATTCATTATTTATTTATTTTCAGGCGGAAGCTGGGAATCAACTTAGACATCGTGGCGTCGTAATAGAAAGGGTTGAATATAGAAGAAGGCTGATAGAAGTGGTTGACTTCGTTGAAAGAGAGGTGGCGGGTGGAGGACCCGACAGGCCTGACTTTACCAAATGGATCCTACAAAGAAAACTAAGCCTGAAGGAGCTAAAAGTACTTCGTGAGAATCTGGATTCTATCGCTGTTAACATGAGCTACGTACAAGGTGCTGGAAATGCTACTGGAATTTCAGGTTCTATCACGGCTATTGCTGGTGCTTTGATGGCGCTCGGTGGATTTTCTGCAGGCTCCACTGTTATGAATGTTGGAAAATTAATGAAAAATTCAGGTACCATATCCTTTATCTTACAAATATTAAAACACTTTAACACGCACACTCACAAATAGCCAACGTGCCACTATTCTCAGAACAAAATACATATACAAGGGGTGGTGAACCCTTATGAATCAACGTGCCATTTTTTCTATAGAAGTGTTGAATGAGATATAGACGTGTCGTCAAATAGTTTTGACAAGCAATTATTTGGAAAATAAAAAAACTAAATACTAACAACACAAAACTCTATATACTACGAAAAAATAACTTTTGCACGGTAGAGTTATGAAGGGTTTAGTTATACATGTAATTCAAATTAAGACTACGTTCGGAACTGTGGTTTTGCAAAAGCGTATAAATGGATAATATTTATGATATTTAGTGTCACTTAGATTAGAAAATGTACATAAAATTGTTTTAAGAATAGTATTACAATAAAAAATTATTTAAATACAATATTTTGACAAACAATGAACATAGAATGACCCATTTTTAAAATATTCTCCTTTTGTGAAAAATGCTTCTATTATAATATTTCGCCTGTATATAGCTCAGACCTCTGTGTAGAGGCTCAACTAGAATTTTTGAAATGTATAATTTAGAAGTGGGTTTATCCATGTTTTACGACCACAGAGGGGAGAAATTTTAAGAAAAAAACGCCGATAACTATTTTAATTGGTTGTAACTCTGAAAATAATATGAATTTTTCAAAAATAATGTTTGAGCCTCAGCACGAGAGTCTGAGCTATATACAGGCAAAAATTTAATATAATAGAAGCGTTTTTCACAAAAGGAGAACATTTTGAAAAAAGGTTATTCTAAGCTAATTTTTTGCCGAAACATTGTATTTAAATAATTTTTTTTGTTAAAATGTCCTTAAAACAATTTTATACATATATTCTAATCTAAGTGACTCTAAATATCATGAAAGTTATCCATTTATGCGCTTTTTTAAAATCACGGTTCCGAACGTAGTCGGATACCTGAAAGTAACATCAGTTTGACTTCTGTTGTTGCAGATTGTGGATGGCAAATAGCTTATATTAGAATTGTAAGATGTTACTTTTTGTAGAATACAAAAATGATAAGAATGAAAAATACAATGACTCAAATTCAATAGAATTTGAGTCATCTGCTAAAAGGTTTCTAAGCAATTAATTATTTCTGTGGTTCACTTTTTTTTTTGACAAGAGAGTTTGTGATTTGTTTCAAAATACCATTTTACAGACGATGTTCTGCATACCGCTATTCCTGAACATAAAACACCCACCGCTTTGTCGTCTTTATAATAATGCCGTGTTTCTCGGTCCACCAAATTTGAAATTCTCTGTTATGCTTACTCTCTTGCCCTTTTTGTTCTTTTGCTGAACAAGCCATATTAAATAACAGTTAAAAATATCGTAAATATAACACAAATAAACTTTAAAGTACATTTGTGTCAACGAAATTGACTATGCTGTGAGTAGACAAATTTTGCATTATAAGCAATTGTAGTCTACGACATAACTAAGGCAAGACAATAACAAACCAGAGTGCTCCCTGCGACCGATTACTCGCTTTTGTTAGAAATACTTTATAATGAACTTTGAAATTTCGAAGCAAAATACAAACCATTTTGATCACTGGAGTGCCAAAAATATTGTGTCGCGTGCCATCAATGGCACCCGTGTCACTGGCTCGCCATCCCTGGTATATACAGTCGGACCCAATTTAACAAACCCCTATTTAACGAATTTCGCGATTTAATGATTTTTTTTCTTTTACTCCATCAAAATGGAGGTAAAACCTCCTATTTAACGAATTATTTCAACAACCGAAGAATTTTTTTTTATTAGTTTTGATTCGAAAAAATTTGATTCCTTTTCAAATGACATCTGAAAAATTATGTGCGTGTGTGTTGTGCTATTCAAATAATTTGGTATCCATAAACGTCTTTTCCTGAATTTATTGGTAACAATAAATTTAACAATCTTTAACAAATTAAATTACCAAGTTAAAATACTAGACTGAAACATCCGAGTAAACAACAGCCCATCCAGTAACGCCGAAGCCAAGATCAAGATTCAAACTAAATCTGTTACATATATACCATATGAACAGCCGTAGGGCCTGGGTTCGAATCCCGGAGAAGGCATGGATGTTTGTAAATGTATAGTGCCTTTGCGGCATGGGGGTACTCAAAATAGCTGTCGAGCCTTTTTGACAGGAAATGAACAATACACACAAAAAAAAAATTAAATCAATTTCTACTTAGATCAACAAAGAAAAACTTTATATTAGCTATTTTTTATTAAATCGTTACAATTAATATGATTATGTATATACATCGGACAGAATCACAACACTAAGTGGTAATTAATTTTTATTAGTTATCATTAAAGTATCGTATTGCTATCCAAGACAATCGTGTATATAAAGTTTCAGTTCAACTGAATGCTTTAAAACGTGAGAGAAAAACCTTTTCAAGTTTTAACACAAGTCGCCAAAATAAATATATAGAGAGTGTGAGCTAATAGTAGGAATTGAAAAATACTTATCTTGCTAGTGCCAAATTTTTATTGCGAAGGATCCTATTATTCGACTTTACAGGCGTAGAGAAGTCATATGTGTAATCTACCGCGTGAGTTTTGAATAAGAGACAAAACTCATTTATCTCATCCTACTCCACAACACAATGGATATTTTAAAAGATTTTAACATTTGCTCTCTTTCTTGAGAGAAGCGAGGTTTATTATATGTTTGTTTTGCAGATTTTTTTTCTCGAAAATTTGTTAATCATTGCAGATTGTCGGAAACACACAAATACGTAGCGATTTTTTCATGCAGTGCCAATGAGAAACTCAGGTCAGAATTGTTACACTTTCTAATTCTTTATATTATTTGTGGAAACTGAAAACATACCTCATACACAGCAGAATGTAAAAAAGGGAGTATTTTCTAATCTGCTTAAAGTCGAGAAAGATTTCTTTCGAGTCAGGAATCAAAAAGGAGTTTCCAATTAATTTGTGATAAGAATTAACTAATAGTATTTTTATCTGTTGAATAAAAAGTGTGTAATTTCTAACAATGGATGTTTTTGTGCAGTTGCTTGTTATAGAATTTTCAAAAGATAAGTATACAAAAATTATATTTTTTTTTGGACCTCGATATTACGAATAAAATGTTCGGTCCCAATGAATTCATTAAATCAGGGTCCAACAGGATATATATAAATAAGAAATAGTGGCCATATTTTGTCGTGGAGAGTGGTTGATGTTAATACGAACGGAATGTAGGGCTTGGCCGGTGGTGAGTGAATGACTGCATATTAGATACATTTTCCATTTTGATTGATGTTGCGTATTCAATGCTATTGATGAGGCAGATTGGAAAGTTTATCCATTTTATTCAACATTTAGGCGTTTCCACATCACAAGAAGCAAACAAAGGCACATACAGAAAAAAGAACTACAAACAAACACACAACGCACGGCAGCAGGCTGGCTACATGTTTACAGCGAAGAGCAGAGAGGCGAGAGAGCGGGCTTTCCGGAGTCTTGCTATTTATATTCAGAGGGACATCACGTGATTTAGGAGGTGGATGGATGTAGTTTCAAAAGTCTCCGGTAGGCGGGTAACCAATTAAAATAATTACACGGTTGTCCTGAAGGACTGGACATTAAATAGTTACATATTAAATTATTGGAATTATTACACACACACACACACATATATATATATATAGTAAAATAAAATAAAAGTGAAGAAGTACTAGAACCTACAGTGCTAAATCAGGAAGAAATTGGAATTCACCAGACAGAACAAATGTAGATACAAAAAGTTTTTTGGATAACTGGAGACCTATTATGATTTCAAAGCTGTCGCTGAATTAGCCAGCGAATTAGGGTTGGCAATGCTTTATGGATCCAACCTTTCCCCTGTACAGCAGAAACTTTCGACATAATAGAGGAAAACCAAGTTGAAAAAGTTGCTTATACAACACGTGGAAGAAAACTGCTAATATATTAAAAATGAAAAAGAAAAGAGAACAATAATGAATGTCTCAAGGAGAGGAATAAAATAATAAATTTAAAAAAAAAAACCTTGTAAAATAATTACTGGAGATCGAAAATTCAACCTTCCCCCATAACAACGCGAAGTGACGTAAAATGACGAATGCTATTGAAACGACTATTCGAGAAGGAAACGTGGCGCACCTGATATTTATTTTGAATTAAACAAACCACTAAGATTTTTAAAAAAAATAAACTAAATAAAGGAAGTTTTAAAAATGATAATGAACAAAGTTAAGAATAGATAAAATCAAATAAACTAAATAAAGGAAGTTTTAAAAACGATAATGAACAAAGTTTAGAATAGATAAAATCAAATAGAAATATATTACAAAGTACATAAACTTGGATGATTATATACTAATCGATATATTGCAATTAAAATAAGCGCTTAAATTTTTTTTTGTTTTAAAATAAACTCAATAAAAGGAATTTTAAATAAAATAATGAACTAAGATAAAAATAGATTTAGTTAGAAATAGAAATACATTTATAAATAATTTTACTTGGATAATTGTATACTACTCGTAAATAATTATTGCAAAAATTCACAAAATTACTTTGTTTTAAAATGTTATCAGTAACTAAATCATTGTTTCTTTTTATAAAATTTAAGATAATATTTCTAAATATTGATAGGTGTAGGTTACTACCCCAAAAAGACATTTTTATAATGTTAAAATCAAATGAGTCTCTTTTTATCAAAAATATTACTTAATAGCAAATTATTCTTAACCTTTAATTGAAGGTCCAAAAAGTTAGCTGACTCATTATTATAATTAGTTTTTACATGATTGCAGAGAGGCGAGAGCAGAAGAGAAGAGCGCGCGATTTCCAGATCTCGGTATCTATGGGCAACGGGACGTCACGTCATTTTAGGAGGTGGATGGAGATAGTTTCATAAGTCCCCGGTAGGCGAGTAACCAATTAAAATAATTACATGGTTGTCCTGAAACACTGGATATTAATAATTCAAGAGCTATTACAGATTATTGGAATTATTACATCCCCCCTTCGTAAGAGACGTGTGTGTTCTAGGGCCCTTAATTCACACCCGTATCGTACACAAATACCAAGTTTTTTGTAAAGTATTGTAGTAGCATTGGCCGGTGTTGATTTGTTGTCATATCTGGTTTAGTGAAAACATCTACAGAATAACTTTTCATCTTTTTATTTTGAAACACACATAGCGTAACTGGTCAATCACCTTTATATTTTGCATCTATTTGTTAAAAAAACGAAAACAGACACATATAACAGAAGCGACATCTTGACGGACACAGCACGAAAGACAAGGAGAGCTGCAATTATTAACATTCTTACATGGACGTTTACATGCTGACGGTGAGCAGACAAAGAGGGCGATTACACAAGATTTTTGCTTTTATACCAGCAGTGCAAGCGCGAGAAAATTAAGTAATAGTAGTTCTGATTGGATAGAATGGGCGGGACAGGGATTTCGGACTAGCCGATTACGATCAAGATTACAGTGTTATTTTTTAAACCAAAGAATTAAAGTTTGTTTAAATATTAATACAAAGAGTTAATAAAAAGGATACTAGAGGGAATTATTACATATATATATATATATATATATATATATATATTATTTCTGGTTTTTGATATAATATACAAATTTCTTTCATATATATATATATATAATCCATACAAATAGTTATAAACCAAACCAGTCAAGACAGTAAGAAATATTAGCCACAGTAGTACAATAGCAAACTTGGCCTTAGAAACCAAGATGGCAGAATTAAAAAATGTTTTGTGACTAGTCAACCTTCATCTGTAAATTACCTATACACTAAGCCATAGGAAAGGGAAGAAATTTTTTTGAGAAATGTAATTATTACAAGTAAAATACACAATACTATTAATACATAACGATAAATTTTAATAGTATGTAAAAAACTTAGATAAAACTTACATCGTGAGCACAGCATACAGGTTTAAAGTTTCCCAAAAACAAAAGGGAGGGGAACAGTAATTAATAAATTTTAAAATTTGAAAAGTAAAAATATATATACATTTAGAAACCTTAAAATAGTATAAAAAGTAGAAAAATAAAAAAAATTCATAAACATACCCAAAAGATACTAAAATAAAATGTATTATTAATTTTTTAAAATATAGCATCAACTCTTGATTAACAAAATAATTAAAAACCGCTTAATGCAAATATTATTATATTTTTTTTATCACTGAGAACATTTAGAAAATAATTGTAAAAAAAAGCAGCCCTTTTAATACGATATTTAAAAATTAAAATTTAAAATATATTAAAATTATCGCTAACTTAAAGATTAAGATAGATATAGTTAAAAAAATACTTTTATAGGAAAAAAGAAAATTAGGTTAAAAAGGCACTTTAAGAATGTTAAATTAAAATCATATTTTATCATAAATATTCTATAATTTATAATCCTTAATATACAGTGAAAATCAAAGTAATTAGTTTCAAATGGAAATTTTTAATTTTAACTAGGTTTCAGTCATCAGGATAAAAGTTAATAATGGGGGTTTAAATTTTATTTTTACCAAAACCCAAATTGGGTCATCTATATATCTAAAAATGTAATAATCGTTGTTAATAGTATATTTATATTCATAAAAATGTAAATATAAATTACCCAAACTATTGTGAGGCAAGCCTTTAGTTTGTTTATACAATGAACCATTAAAATTAATGTAATTTTCTTTCAAAATTAAATCTATGAGATTTTTAAATTTGGGGGAATTAATTAATAATTACTGTGATTATATATATATTTATATATATTGTTGCAGCCTCGCTCGAACCTGGCACTTATACGTAGTTTTTGATTTTTTCTTTGACCCTTTAGAAAACTAGTCAATATAAAATCTTTCACTTCCCAAATTTTTTACTTCAGGTTTTTTTACCCCTTTTTTAAAGATATACATTATTATACCTATTTTAAATACTCAATAATATGGTAACCGGGAAAAAGGCCCATACCTTCATTCACTGCGTTTTATTCTCGGGGTGCGTGTAAACACCATACACCCTTTCATACCCGAACAGGCGCCTTTACGGCGCTAACAATATTTTTGCATTGATATTGTGAAAGGGTCAAAATATAAAATACCCCAAAAGAATGCTATCTGAAAACCTTTTCTCTTAAAACCCAAAAAGGGCTCAATATACCTTCTTTTTCATGTAAAAAAATTTAAAATGAAAAAATTTTTTGCAGGTAATTTGACAAGCAATCTCTCTAAAGCAATCCAGTCAGTTTTTTCCACAAAATATCTTCAAAGTATAGGATCAGTTCTAGAAAAAGATAAAGAACTTTCTACAGATGTTATGGATTGGTTGATGTTCTCAAGAAACTTTGAAAGAAACGTTGAAGAGATTTTCGGCTGTAGCCTACTGAGTGCAAATTTCCAGAATGTCGCCAATACTTTTAACGAATTCTTCAAGATATTCATGCAATGCAACAACTTTCAGTCTACTCTGAGTATGCTACAGAATGGAAAATATTCTCCATTCATCGGAACAGATGTCCAAATCGAATACATGCATAGGTTATGTACAGAACTGACCACAAATCAATCTGTTGAATTTTCAGATAAAGTACGCCTTACCTTGTCAGTTATCACTAATGGGATCGGTGTGTTCCAAGTATATCAGGATGGTGCCAGATTGTTGAATGGCAATGAAGTAGCTGTCCTTCCAACACTTCGAGGTGGACTTAACCCTGAGATTCCAACTGCAAGAGAAGTGGGAGAATTTTGCCTTTTTCAGGCTATAGATGTAGCGCTAAATTATCTTTCGCTTCTATCTGCTTACAAAGTTATTAAAGATGGTAAATCCCAATACTCGGATTCTTTAAGACAGATTGAAAGTTTACTACAGTTAGAACTGGAGAGCATAGAAAGGCTGTGAAATATTTTCAAGCAATTTGTGATCGAATTCATTTAAATTTCTTAAAAACGAGAATTTTTGATGAACTATATTTTTTCTTCGCCAAATTTATTTTGTCAGAAAGTAATATAAAAATATTTTGACTTTGATGTAAAAGCTTGACATGAAAGAATTAGAAATTTGTTTTTCTTCCTCGCATTGACTGAAAACCTATCGTTTTTAAAAATCCGAATCGAGGAATTTGAAAAAAAGTTATTTGACAATCCCCCTTTATTAGACATTTCAAGAAGAAAGCCGAATTCAAAGCTGTAAACCTCAAAGATTTTTATGGAACAAATTATGGTGACGTGTTCTTTAAAATCCGTGTAACATATCTTGGAGTTTTGCCAGTATAACCATAGCATTTGACACTTTTTTGTCTTGGCAAGTTTTCCAAGTTGTCTTGATTTTTACTGACGTCGCACTATAAAGTCACGTAAAGGCTATTGGTTACACAGACCTCGTAATTTTGAACCACCTTATTCAAGTGAAGAGGCTGATCTGTGCTGGCACTCCACTCTCCAAAACTCTACACAAAGCCAACAGCCAATTTTCTGGAAGTTAGTGTGTTTCCGACTTCTTTTCTGGAAGTAGTAATAGTTATATGAAAACTTAACATTGCGGGAAAAAAGCGAGCTAAAAGGCTCCGATTTTTTCCAATATTAATTGGTATGATAATAAAAGAAAATTACCCATATATATTTCCTTCAATATTAATGTACCATACGGATATTATAAGGATAATATATATAATACGTATCATTAGAAAAAATAGTACTAATGAATTATTTTTTACTTTATTATTATTATTCGTTTTATATCATTACTATTTTATTATATAATGATTATTATAAGATGTTATTATTTTATTATTTAAAAATTCGGAATATCCCAGATTTGCATTTTAATATTTGAGCTTGCCATAATAACGAATGCTTAGGTTTAGGATGGAGGCAAGTGGAGAAATATGAAACGAAGCACATGGGGTTGCCAATTTGGTGAGTTATCTTGAAAGTTTTCATGGTGGCGATAATACACTCATTGACATAAAAATTTGTGCACCAAGAAAAATTCGTCAAAATGAAAAGAAATTTTTGACATATGTAAGTACTGCTTTGATATAAGTAAGTGATTAAAAAGTCAAAGAAAAATGATCATTTATTGCAGAAAAAAGTACAAATGAACGAAAGTTTTGTACTTCATTGAACCCCTCTATCGCGCATGCACGATGCGATATGAGCGGGCATTGAAGCATACAAATTCTGTATGATGTCCTGAGACATCTCGTTCCTCAGTTGCTGTAAACGCGTCTCTAGTTCGACCAAACTCATAGGCTGTCCAATTTGTCATTCCAAATGATCCCAGAAATGCTCGATTGGTGACAAATCTGGGAATTGAGCAAGCCAGGGAAGTGTAGTAATGTGGTGGAGGCAGACTTGTGACATCCTTGCTGTGTGTGTCCGAGCATTGTCTTGTTGAAAAATGGCTCCTGGGAGCCCTGCCATGAGTGGAAACACATGTGGTTGAATCGTCATGTACATACCACTGAACTGTCTTTGTGCCATGGATCAATATTAGGGGTGGTCGTGTATCGTAAGCAATGACACTCCATACCATCACACCAGCTGTGGGATTAGAGTGTCGCTGTAAAGCAAAGGCAGGATTGAGCCGTTCACCACAGGACCTTCACACACGAGCACGATTGTCACTACTGCTCAAATTGAATCTATTACGAATAGTCATGGAATACAATCTGGCTCCATTCCGTTGCAGTTCCATCCCGTCGTGCGTGACTCCACTCCAAACGGTGGGTGGGTGGGTGTCATTGGTAGCACACGTAATGGGTACCGTGGTACCAGATGCCTTTCAGCCAGGTGCATTGCGATGGTTCGAGGTCCGTAGCGAAGGTGCTGCTTGTGACAGAACAGCGGCCAATGAGGCAGTTAGCTCTACACGTGCATGTCGTATGATGTGACGGTCTTCTCGATGACTGGTTTACCGAGGGTGTCCTGAGCCTGGTCGTCGTGTAAATGACATCTCTTCTGGCCACTGGTTCCAAAACTTCCTTACAGCAAAGTCAGAACGGCTTATGTGGTGAGCTACTCTCCTAGCTGACCACCAGTTTCCATCATCCCGGTGATTCTTCCCTTTTTGAACTCTGACAGCTGCTCATATTGTCTTCAATGGCATGTCTAGCTCAGAGTTACCTTTGCAAAGGATTACAAGTACACTCAAACAAGCTCTGCTTACCTCTTTTATACTCCAAGGAGAACGAAGTTCAACGGCCATTAGTGGCGTTACGCAATGCGCAATCACGATGAATTTCTAGTCATTTGCATATCTGCCCGGCATGTACCTGCATGCCAAGTTCCTTTATGATCCTACAATTATTTCTTGGTGAGCAAATTTTTATGGCAATGAGTGTAGTAAGTACCGAGAGGAAAACTGATAGTGTTTGATTGACGAAACGCAATGCTATAACATTCAGTGCTCAATTTGTTGAGTCAGGAAAGACACAATGAAATATATTTAATATTTGTGTAAGATACAATATTGTAATTGCAGCGAATTTTTAGCTGACTTTTCGAATCAATGTAAATTTCTTTGGGATTCATGTTAAAGCTCTAGCAATTCCTTTTTTAATTCAATGTTTTTATTTCATAATCTGCATTTATGTAATTGTTTCTTAAATTACTTGTAGTTTTACCTACTTGTTTAATATTATCGTTTGTGTTGGTGAAAATAATAAATTTTTAAACTTTGTTCTATTCAATTTTTATTAATTAGCTTTTTTGTGTGTGTGTGTTTTTGTTTTTGTTTTATTAATTAGCTTTTTTTTTCTCTTTTTTTTGCAAAAATTTTAAAATTTCTTTTTTTTAAATACTTGAAAATAGTTGTAAGTATTCATATTTAGAGCGAAATTTTTTTTTAACGTGCATGTAATTTTATATAACTCTTGTACATACCTAATGTAATAATTTAGAATTTCGGTATGAATATTTCCATCTTAATTTACAACTATTCTTCATATACGGTGTTTTCTAAATACCGTATATTCCGTGGTATAACGTGTACTTTTACCACAAAAAAATTAGATTGTAATTTACGGGTGCCTTTATATAAAAATGAGAGCTGAAAAGAAAAAGAAACTGAAGACAACTGAAAAATAAAGAAAAGGTGAACATACAAAAATTAGATTTCTAAATTTTCATTTTTATTCCCTCTTTTTGTAAATGTTTTTTATTGTTTCTGGGGATACACACATCTATAAAGGCTGAACTAATACCCTGGAAAAACTGCCATGTTTGTGTTGCACTCTGTTGACAATTTCTTCATATTATCTGTTAGATGGTATCTAAACTAGGCGCTAATTTGAAAGAATTTTTGGATTTTTTAAGATATTTGACTACCCTATATATAATCATGAATTTTGCCAAAAATTTACAAATTGTTTTTTCCATTCTATTTTATTGGACATTTACTAGCTTTATAAAAATGCCAAGTTTATTATTTTCTATTCACTAGAACCAGTTGCGCACACAGTAATTTTTCAAGGGGTCCGGTGTTGTAAGTTCACCATTCTTGTATCATGCTATTTTTGATTTTGTCGATTTTCAGAAAAAAAAAACAGTAAAAAACTAATTATTGAATAAATAATTAGCATTAATTAATAAAATTAATCATTAATAACAAATATTTAATTAAATTTTACGTATTTTATACTTAGAATTATAACCAATCGGAAAGAAATCAAGAGCTTTGGGGTCTGGATCCCCAGGACTCCCCTTGTGTGCGCCACTGACTAGAACAAAAACTACAAATATTATTGTTAAAACAGAAGCCGCTACTTTCAACAAGATGTAATACTTTAAAATGAGTTTTACTCGAAATGTGTTTTTAAGAAAAGGCTCAAACGGAGACAGCGATTACTAAAAAACCTTTGAAAATAATTAACTGAAATTTTTTGGGTATGTTCTGTCTAACAGTAGAAGAGTTTTAACCTTCAGATTTATCAATCACTATTTTATTACAAACATTTACAGTCCCTTATCTGAATAAAAACACTGTTTTATAAGCAATTTTCATATAATAACTAAGATAAAGTGCTCTTATTTTTGTACACATTAAAATATCTTTTATCCTGAAGTTCATTTCTAAAATGAACAGCAAATCAACACATTAAAATTCAAAAGTTGATTATTTGTTCATAAATTTTCTGTATAAAACGAGCCCCGTTTATGTAATTTTTAACCAATTTTCTCCCATTTTAGTAATAATAATTTATTTTTCTCTTCTTAATTTTAGCATATTTTTCTTAAAATGCACTAAATAAATCTAAAAACCACAAACAAATCCCTCATATCTCCATTTGTTTAAAAACAATTCTAGCAAGTAGTCGAATACGTTAAAACACCTGGATGCTTTTGCAAACATTTTTATCCACAATTTTATACTATTTTTGTCTATCAATCATTTTCTTGCATACGGATAAAAACATACTTCGTGAAATAAGATTTCGACATTGGGTTTCTTTTAAAAATAGCCATGAGTTTTAATGCTGTGCTGTCCACTAAGCAAAAGAGCACTACAATGAAGTGAAATATTTCGCGACCTGTTGTTTTTATGAGAACAATTTTTGTCAAAAGATAGGGCATTGCAAGTGTACATTTCAAGCTTTGAAAAAGAAAAGAGTGTGCGTTTTACGGCGAATACATTAGGAGATTACAAGATGCATTTTGAAAGTATAAGTTCGCGTTATACAGGGTGATTCGCTGCACACACTTACTTCGCTACACAGACCGACACACAGAGTGTGTAAGGGGTACAGAGAGGACTCGGAATCTTATAAGAATGCAGGGTCGCAAATGCCGTAGTTGCGAGCTATGGTGCAAAGGAGTAGAAAAAAGAACAGAAACAGCAACGCATAACTGAGACAGAAAACATTTTATTGAAAGATTGTAGTTCAACAGGTGCTCAAAATTATGACCAGAAGTCGTCTGACAGTGGTGCCGCATGGAATTCCTTACTATCTGGAAGATTCCTGGCATGGCACGTATCCTCTCGGCATCAGGTCAGATCATAAGTTGTCGGCCGTACACGTGCAAAGACCTAATGTTCCAACCTTCTGGAGAATTTTTCGTATTTTCACTAACACTTAATGTTGACATTATAAGCATCTAGCTGTATGAGAGTAAAATGTAAAACATTAACAAAAATGCAAACAGACTCAAAAATCACTTCTATCCTCTATTTTGTTTATCTAATTTGTAAGGCTTTTATTAAATTGAAAACTTTTAATTTCCTCAAATGGGCGTTGAATTTAAACACTCCTATATATTAGGTATTATTGACCATATTGGAAATTTTCGTAAAGCAACTTTTACAATAATCTTTTTTGGGACGCCTTTGTGAAGCATTGATCCACAGTGCGCTGTCAATGCCACTAATATGCAAGAAACCCTTTTATATTGCAGTATTGCCGCCTCTGCCAGAAATTTTACTATCAAATGAAGGATTTGTGTAAAGAGTAGACGTAATGGACACTGTAGACCAACACACTGTGCAATAACATTGTGTTTTTCTTAAATTATGCTACGCCATCGGGAAAACGGGACTTATTTTGACGTTTTTTAATAACCATTTAGAATTCTGCATATTTATTCGACTTATTTTATTTTGAGAAATTCGTAAAAAATTCTGCTTGATTGATAATATATGCGAACTTCAGCCACCCCTTGTCTTGGACGCCCGTGTACGGTGCACGCGCTGCACACCTACTAGGAAAGACCCTAGCTACAGATATTCGTAGTATGAGTTTTTCAACTGAAGGAAGGGCTTTTCATACACCAAACTCTTTATGTGACCCTAGAAGAAGTCCGTGCATTTTTAAACACCTGTTCTAGTACAATCTTTCAATAAAATGTTTTTTGCCCATTAATGTGTTGCTGTTTCTGTTCTGTTTCTCTGCTTCTTTTCACCATAGCTAGCAACTACGGCATTTGCGACCCTGCATTCCTATTTGATTCCCAGTCCTCTCTGTACCCCCTACACACTCTGTAAGTGTGTCGGTCTGGTGGCGAATCACCCTGTATGTCCTGGCGCGTAATATACCTGAATATACGGCAATGATGATTTAGATCAGTGATTCCCAAAGTGGTCTATATAGACCCCCAGGGGTCTATGATGACCTGTAAGGGGTCCATGTCAGTATAAAAATAATTTAAGGGTCCATGAGGTGTAAATGGGGGTCTACGCACGATAGTGGCTGTCATTAAACTAGATCGTGACTAATTTTATAAGAAAATGTAATCAAGTGGAAACTATAGTTTTTACTTATTTTACAGATTTATTTACTAAATTTAATGAGGATAGTTTGCAATTACATTTTATTAAAACAAGCATATATTTTATTAAAACAAAAATTGTCATTTCAGTTTTTCGTACCGGAATTAAGCTAAAAGAGTGTAATACTGGACGTCGCGAATTTTCAAATTTCTTATTTTGTCACAGACAATCCGCCAGGACGATGACGTTTTAACCAACCTTCAACATTTAATGCATTGTATTCAAATTTTGAAATTAGGTTTGCGAATGCTCTAGCTATGGCAATACCACAGGAGGCAATGAACCTTATGGACACATTGAAGAAAATAAATGTCATATTTTAGGAGGAGTTAATTGGAATAGGCACTAACGAAAATCTTAAGGTAAAGTTTAGAAACGGATTTTAGCAATTTTGGTGTTAGAAAGACATACTTGTTTTTTAATTTGAATACGGGAACTGAGAAGATTTAGGGTTAAACTCTCGACAAGGTTTAAATTTGAAAATTTGTTATTGAAGGGCCAGATTCATTCCTCCCCTTAAAAGCACTTTTGTTTGTTTTATGCAACCGTTATTTTATGAATTATTAAATTTAAACTTAACTAACACGTGTTTCTTAAATTGTAAACACTATATTTCACAAAATTAAAAATTAAAAATTTTTTTAAGTAACTAGCTATATACCAGCAGTCAAAAAGATATTTAAGTTAGTATAAAATTTAATATTAAGTAAGAAGGAGTCTACTCATATTTCACAAAATTAAAAATTAAAATTTTTTAAGTAACTAGCTATATACCAGCAGTCAAAAAGATATTTAAGTTAGTATAAAATTTAATATTAAGTAAGAAGGAGTCTACTCATATTTACAAAATTAAAAATTAAAAATTTTTTTAAGTAACTAGCTATATACCAGCAGTCAAAAAAGATATTTAAGTTAGTATAAAATTTAATATTAAGTAAGAAGGAGTCTACTCATATTTCACAAAATTAAAAATTAAAATTTTTTAAGTAACTAGCTATATACCAGCAGTCAAAAAGATATTTAAGTTAGTATAAAATTTAATATTAAGTAAGAAGAGTCTACCATATTTCACAAAATTAAAAATTAAAATTTTTTAAGTAACTAGCTATATACCAGCAGTCAAAAAGATATTTAAGTTAGTATAAAATTTAATATTAAGTAAGAAGGAGTCTACTCATATTTCACAAAATTAAAAAATTAAAATTTTTTTTAAGTAACTAGCTATATACCAGCAGTCAAAAAGATATTTAAGTTAGTATAAAATTTAATATTAAGTAAGAAGGAGTCTACTCATATTTCACAAAATTAAAAATTAAAATTTTTTTAAGTAACTAGCTATATACCAGCAGTCAAAAAGATATTTAAGTTAGTATAAAATTTAATATTAAGTAAGAAGGAGTCTACTCAAAGGCGAAAAACATGACAAGGGGTGTATGAGACAAAAAAGTTTGGGAACCTCTGATTTAGATCATGTTTGTTTAAAGTGCAGCCCAAGAGCCTTTAAAATGCGGTCCAATCGCAAGTATAGAAACTATTTAAATTTATTCATTTTAATTAAAAAAACAAACGTTTGTAATATTTTTCTTATATAATTGATTTGTTGACATTTATTTGGAAATGAAAATTTAAATAAAACATCTTATTGCATTGCACATGAGGGTAATTTATGTAGAAATATTAAAAAATGGAAAGAGATTTAAGTGTTATTAAAACCATTTTTTTTATAAGAGCATAGACAATTTCAAGAGTTTCATAAAGTAAAGGGGGTCCTGAACTTGCAGATGTTATTTATTATACAGAAGTAAGATGGCTCATTCAGGGAAAACTACTGAAAAGGTTTTACGATTTGAGAACTGAAATGAAGATATTTATGGAAACAAAGGGAGACCTGTGACTGAATTTGAAGACGAAGATTGGGCTTAGGAGAGTTTCAGCTTTTTTAGCAGACTTAGCAGAACATCTGGATGATTTAAATTTGAGACTTCAAGTACAAAATCAGTTTATTAATAATATGTTCCAAACAATAACAGCGTCTGAAAGAAAAATGAAAATTTGGAACAATCAAATAAAAATAGATTTTACAAATTTTAGTGCTTTGGATGCACATAAACCTCTGAGTTGCACAAAATATGCTACTTTAATTTTTGACTTAATTCAAGAGTAAAAAATTCAAATTAGAAAATTCAAGAGTCAAAATTCAGACTTAATTCAATGTAGATTTCAAAATTTTCGAAAAAAGAAAGTATTTCACACAACATATTTTTTCCCAATTTTCTCTAGAAATAAATTACCTTCACATAGAATGCATTGAACTGCAAAGTGACATTCAACAGAAAGAAAAATTTGGGAAATGTTACTTTGGGAATGTTTTTATAAAAAGATTACCTACCACGCGATAAATATCCTGATTTTCACAATTATGTTTTATTAATGACTTCAGCTTTTAGCAGTACCTATATTTGTGAACAATTATTTTCAAGAATGGATCATACAAAAAACAAAAATATGGCAAAGGTCACTGACAAACATCTTGAAAATGCATTAAGATTTGCAAACTTGTCTATTGAACGCTATATCGATTGGCTTCTTCAACAGAAGCAAATTCATCCATATCATTAATTTGAATTTTTCCCATCTTTATGAAATCCAAACTATAGGAAAGGTAACTTTAACAAATTTTAAATAAATATGTGCCAATACATATGTCATCCAAATTTTAAAATAAATATAATAAAATGAAGTTCATTTATTTTAATAAAACTAAATAGAGTTAATTTTTATTTAAATTTGTAGAAAAAAATTGTATGTGTGACCCAGTAAATTTTTTTTGTTGCAATGTGGCCCTCAAACGGTCATAGTTTAGATACCCATGATTTAGATATTTAATGAAAAAGTTTAACATCGTATTATTTTCTAAGTTGTATATTAAAAAACAGGCAATGAGACAGAACTTTTATTACACCTGCTTCTTAGCATTCTTCTCTGTCTTGGGCATGTATGAAATCATAAGAAACCTGGTATCAATACTAATTGTTGAAATTGAAATAAACTTTTTCGGTAATGCGTTATTTAATTTAAACATGTTAAATCTCTAAAAATATAGTATTTTCCTCTTAATGAAACCCACTTTTTTTGTACATGATTTCTCATTATAGTGAAAAAAAAATATTAAATTTAAACTTTTGTAAAAATTTGCTCGGTTTTCAAAATACAGGAGTTTAAGTAATCGGTTGCTTAAAGTTAAATGAATATTACTCAAACTTCAAAAAGCGTATCTCAAAGTTTGGATGAAGACGTTATTTCATTAGTGTTCATCAAGTAAAAAATATAAGTAAAACGAATTGCTTCTTAATTGAATTCCGAGTTCATTAAAATATCAACGGGGTAACATGATAAAGACAATCACGTGTTTGCGACATAATTCAAAACTGAGATTAAACTCACTTGTTCGTGTATTTGCTCTATTTGCAAAATTTAGGTAAAATTTCAAGGTTCTGATGATTGTATTTATCGCATGATTATAACGTCACATAAACTTATATGGACCAAGTGGCCAGAAACACGTGTTTGTCATTATCATACGACAAGGACGTCACGTGAATTTTGCCCATTTCCACAGTCATGGGATCAGAGGCGGAATGCGCTAGTTGGAGGCCCATGGTGGTAAAAGGTTTGAGGTCCATGGACTTAATAGTCGAGAAACTAAAACAGTGATAAGATTCATTGACCTTAAATTCGCAAAATAAAATGTAGAGATAATAAAAAACAGCCAACGTCATTTTAAAAAATTAAAAATTTTACTTAAAAGCTAACAAATTTGCTATATAACTTCAAGTCTTGATTTCTCTCTCGCAACCCGCATCGTAACATCACCAAATTCCTAACGGAAAAAGGCGAACAATACTTTGCCATCGAGCCGGTCGCAAAACGTCCACAGAAAGTGGTCATTAAAGGCCTACCCATCTCTACCGAAGTAGAAGATATCAAAACTGATCTGACGGAGCGGGGCTTTGATATCATCAAAGTTGCCCAGCTTACTAAAGCAAAGACCAAATTCAAACTTCCCTTCTTTTTAGTCGAACTGAAAAAATCCTCCGATTCTCCAGATATTTTCAAACTGCAAAAATGTTGCTACCTAACTGTTAAAGTAGACACTTTCAACAGACGTCCAGGACCCACGCAATGTTATAATTGTAACTTTTTCCCAACACTCCTCAAAAAACTGCAAAATGAATACCCGCTGCTAAAAATGCGGTCAGCCACATAAAACGAGCGACTGCCCCATTAAAGAAAAAATAGACAACCCACAATGCATAAACTGCAATGAAAAAGGCCACCTGGCAAACTCGCACCACTGCGTTAAATTCCCGAAATTAAAGCCCAAAAAAGAAAACCCTTCAAGATAGGCACAAAAATAGCTCCCAAAATATCTTTAGCTCAGCTAAAGTCCAAGAAAATATTTCTTATGCAAACGCTTTAAAAGGCGACCATAAGATGGCGCCACCTCCTGAACAGACCAGTTCCAAATCCAATGAAACCCCTCTCGGGGAAAATAGACATGCTGCGAGCGAAGCAGAAAGTGAATCCTTCGGATTTATGGATGCAATTCTCGAACTGAAAAAATTCTTCACTGATTACCCCTCCCTTCTAGAGTTAGGCAAAAAACTTAAACAAGCTCAAGGCGATGAAAGACTTGATGTCTTCTATCGCCATCTGATCAGTATTTAAATAAAATGATGTTTTCTTCTTTTCTTTCTAATTCCAAGGCAGTTTCCAGTTATTTAAAAAAAAATTACTATTAAATATTTACAAAGGCAAACCAAGTTCTAAAGTCAACCCTATAGTCTTAAGATAGGAGATTTAGACCTCTTCGGAGATCAAGCGCTTCAGTGTGTGTGTTAAACCTTCAACACCCTCATCGATTATTTTTGTAGTATCTATTTGGTCCAAAACATCTGGTTCTGTATGTAATATGGCCATGTTGTTCAGTTTGTCTTTTTCCATAGAACCTTTTAAATAATTTTTAACGTTCCTCAAAAATGAAAAAGATTTCTTACTAGATGCATTGTGACGTCTCTCGCGTCTTTCTGCTAACATAACTCCTATGTTCTTTGACGGCCACGATTAATGGCAAAACTTTTCCAACCCAATACCAAGAAGATAAACAAAGATAATATGTAAATGAGATATACTATAAAAGGATAGAAGCTTTGATGATAAGATATAGCGTGGCAAGCTTAGAGATAGTAGTGTGGAATCATTCTGATCAATAACACGACAAGTTTGAAGATAGCTTAGTGTGGAATCTTGCAAATCAAGAGTTAGCAGTCCGATAGCTTTAGAAGGAATAGAAGCCTAATATAAAGAAGTTGGAATCTTCTTATACAAAGTGAATTTATAGCTATCTCTCTTTAGGTAAAGGAAGGAGATCTGCAAAAGGTAATATTTGATATAAGTAATTAGAAGAATCGTATTAGTAATTATAATTGAGATAAAGGATCTAGTTGCGTGATCTGACTTAAATACACGGTTTAATTTGGGTGTTGGCTCTCACTTTAAATATAGTTGTCAAATTAGAATTTAAGTAATATAAGTTATTCTTAATAAAAGTTGTATTAAGAACTACTATGTCTCATCATTTTGATAATCCCACACCTCTAGCTTACGCGGAACCGGCACGACATGGTCATCACAGGATGGCAATGTCCAATGGCGCCCGAACTATATAATTCTGGTTAGGTAATGTAGGTGGAAGTACTGTTCTACCTGAAATGTACTTTTCAGGGTCAGAGAACATTGCAGAGTTTATAGAGTGTATTGATAATAACATACAGTTACTTGAAATCCCAAGTAATCTGTCATGTGTTTCTTAAAAAAAG
>BMAV01002816.1:0-25668 GCA_019973955.1 Trichonephila inaurata madagascariensis
TATATGCGTGTGTGTGTGTGCGTAATATTTTCTGGAAGTAGTCGTGACAAAAGAACACAGCCAAGTAGAATTTTTTAATGTAATTAAAACCTCTGGAGAACTGCCATTTTGCGTCCATTCTTTTTAAATACAATTCGAAAAGAGGCGGAATAATCCCGACATTCTCTCAGCTAAGGAAGTACAAAAGGGTGAATAACAGGGATTTTATAATCACATGATAAAATGAGAAGTATTAGCTATTTTTAGAAATTGGTTTTAGGGAAAGGTTCCACGCTAGACAACCGCTAAGTGTTGTTGTTGTCGTGTCCTTCCCGTAGGGAAGGAATGAAAGTTGCTAGAGCCTCGGACAGGTTGGACTTTTTTACGATAGATGGCGACACCACCTCCACCTCCACAATTTAAGCATGTAACTGGAGGAGAGGGAAATATTCTCCAGCTCCCTGCACCCGTACTAAGATTCGCAAATAAATCTATCAAAACACAGGGTTTAATACTTTTGATGCGGGAAATGAAATGAGATTGGTGCTTAGGAAAATGTCATTTGTAATTAAGATTTAAAGAAAAATATTTAAAGTTAGAGTTTTAATTAACATTAAATGAGATTGCTATATATATATATTCATATATAAATATGATTTTGTCTAGTCTTTTCATGAATCATATACCCCTGCATACAATATTAAATCTTAAAATTTAGAAGTTTTCAAACAATATTCAACTTTTATTTTAATGAAAAAGGAATTTTCAATTAAGTATGGGTAATATGCTATAAAATACAGTCGGACCCCGCTTTAACGAGCCACGATATTACAAATTTCACTATTTAACGAATTTTTGCCCTGATCAAAATGAAGGTAAAAACCTCTATTTAACGAATATTAATCCCCGAACGAACGAATTATTTTAACAGTAGAAAAATTTTTTTATTATTAATTTGGATTAGAAAAAACTGAATATCTTTTCAAATGACTTATCCTTTTTGTCTGGAACAGGAAAACTTTTTTGTAAGCAGAAAAGTAGAGAAAGAACTCTTTCGAGTAAGGAATCAAAAGTGTGTAAGACATCTATTAGTCAGTATTTTAAAATTTCCAATTGTTTGGGGCGTAATAATTCGCTAATACCGGTTGATTCAAAATTAGTGTGACCATTTTTAAAAGCATATCACTATTTATGGTGAATTTTTAACGTTTATTAACGGTTTTATTTTAAAAACGAAACATTTCAATTACTAATCTAACCATTTTTATGAGTGGAAGTAAATAATAATACCNAATTTTAAAAGCATATCACTATTTATGGCAAATTTTAATCAATTTACTGTCAGTTATATTTTAAAAATTAAACATTTAGATTACCAATAGAACTATTTTTATCAGTGAGAGTAAAATATGGCTCCAAAAAGAATTTTTAAAGCTTTTGAAAGATGGCTGCCCAGATTCTGTTGAAAATAAATTATTTAAAACTCAGAAAAGATATTTTTCTAATCAATTACTATCTAAACTTCGAAAATAAATAAAATTTGCCTGTCAACCAACAGAACCAGGAAGAAAATATGGATGAAAGGAAGTCCTTAGTGAAAAAGAAGTAGATCCTCTGTCCCAAAGAATTTTACCAAAGAAGCTACACGTATCCCAATTGAAAATTTGTCGCCAGACAAAACCAATTGGCTACAAAAAAGTGAGTTAACCAGTCTGTCATCAATTGCCTGCAAAAACCATAAAGAAACGAGGAAAACATTCTTGGCCTTTATATTTACAAATACACAAAGGTAGGCACTAAATATGGATAAATTCAGATGAAGCACTGTTTCATCTATCATTCACAATTAGGAAAACCAAAATACAATATATTTCAAGCGAAAAGTGTCGCAAAAATGCAGCTATTTTGCAAACGGCAAGTTGGCCGTCAGGTGTTATGATATGGATGATAATATCCTCTCAAGGCTTAAATAAATCTTTTTTTGTAGAATCAAAGGCTAAAATTGGTTGTAAATAATATCAGAATAAATTTTTGAAGAACATGATCAAAGAGAGTAAACATCTTTACTGTCAAGAAAATTTTGTTTTCCCTCAAGAATCTGCTTCAAGTCATACAGCAAAATCAACTATAAAATGACAGAAAGATAAAAAAAAAATCCTCCTTAGAATTGGCTACGACCATCCTCTGACTGTGTTCTTTGTGATTATTTTTATGTGGAGATACTTGAAAAAATATTTAAATAGGCTTAAAGTAAGAACACTTGAATGGTTTCTAAAATTTGTCAAATAGGAAGTTAGAAAAATACTCCCCAAAAAGGTCAAAAAATCTTTATTTGCTTGACCTAAATGTCTACACAAAATATACTATGTTACTGAAACCACACATTGAAAATTTTATAAAAATAACTTAATTCAATAAAAAAATTATGATTCTCTTAAACTGATCGCATTATTTTTGAATATATTGGTAATTATTCTCTACCCTTATGTCTTACAATACTTTCGTTAAATATGAGTGTTTAATTCGAGAGCATAATGTCGAGAATTGTGCTATTTTTTTTTTTTTTTTTTTTTTTTATATTCAAATGGAAACTTTGCAAACTTTATATCAAGTATATTTTGTTTTTAAGTCTGCAAATTTGTGAAACATACTGGCTTCTGTATGCATTTTAATAATCTATACGTTTGTAACAATATTTAGTGAATCATATGTTTATGTGTTCAACGCAAATGATTTTTAAATTTCATTTCAAATGTTTGACTTTTTACAACATCATGTACTCTTATAAACTACAATTGAACTAGAATTAAATATAAAAACACTTTTTAATTAAATTAATTTTGAAGAGTTTCCTGAAATATTTCAAAAATTTGTCATGTTGAAACTAAATTATATTTGAGAGTTTGACTAGAGGTTTCTTACTTCTGAATAATTTAACTCTAGGTAAAATACCTTTACACCACATGATTAAACTCTTTTTCAAAATATTCACCAATTTCTTGAAATTTAAAAAAAAAAAAAAACATTTCTGAAATGAGGGAAGACTTTTGAAGATGGCATTCGTGCAATCTTTGAAAATATATTTTTAATACTTCTGAATAATTCTCCTAAAAAAAGTACTTTTGCACAATAGGATTAAACTCCTGTTCATGGTATTCATCTAATTCTGGAAATTTAAACACATTCTTTTTTTTTGCTTTTAAATGAAAGGAAAACTTTTGAAAATAGTACACGCACGATATTCGAAAATAATGCATTTTAATTCTAATTGTATTCTTTTCCTTCAGTGCTTACATTGTTTTACAAAACAAAACTTAGTTTATAAACAAGATTGTTTTTAAAAAAATACCTGATGTTTTTTAAAATTATCTTTTGTATAAAGGACTGTTTTGAAAGTACGAAGAATACCGAGTAGAAAGAATTATTTTTGCTTGAAACTTAAGATTAAATCTCCTCACCAAATGCAACACAAAAAATAACAAAATATAAATTCAACATATTACTTAACAATTTATGTACATAAAAGAAAATTTATAATAAATGAGGGTTTTACACAGAATATATTCTTGACACAAACTAATATATAAATAATTTTATCTAACATGTACCTTGACGAAAGTTTACATTTTATTAAGTAATGGAGTTGTGTTTTTCTAAAATAAAGCACTTTATCAGGGAAAGGACAAAATTTCTATTAAGGAAATGGACATAAAAAATTCAGTGAAAGTTTTTCAATTTATAAAGATGAGCCTCGATTCTAGAATAATTTCTTTATGTTAATGTAACATTATAGTACTAAATTTTAGACACAATTTGAAACTAAAATTATTTTAGACAAGCAAAATGCTGTTTATTATTTTTGTGTTTTTAATCTTCTGTTTCCTAAAGGGAATTAGTTTAAAAAAATGAGAAACAATTTCTGATAATAAAGTAAAAATATAAAAAGTTGGGAAAAAATTAAAATTTTCTTTCGTTTCAGGTTAATTATTAATTTTTAATTTAAATTCAGTAATTATTTACATTAAATAATTTTATAAGTAAGTTGTTTTTTTTTTAAATAAATTAAACGTTAATAATTTTATTCCCCAGAATTTTTAATGTGTTTGTTAATTTCGATTCAGATGCATCCTGAAATCAGGCGTTGCACTACAAAAAAGAAAACTATCTAACTATGTAAACTATGTAAACTCTAACTGTAAACTACATAATTTTGGTTTATTTTCTTACATTTTCTAAAATTTATTTTCAGTATATTTAAGTAAAATATTCAGTTTTAGTTTATTTTTTGCTTATTTTTTTGTTTCAGCACTTGAAAAAAAATGCAGTTGCTTCTAATTGCTTTAAGCCTGAATCATATGGTAGATATGTACTAAATTTAATAATTTATATTTAAGCAATGTTTGTTGAAACAGACTAAACGTTTTGACTAAATTTTGAAAGATTTTATCATTAAAAAAATCTTTAAATAAAAGTTTTTCTTCTTTAAATTTTATACTTTAAATATAGCAATATTACTTAACTTCTTAGGTTCATAGAATGAAAATACATTTAACTGCATAAAAATGCAAAAAAAAAATAAATAAATAAAAATGAATTTATCATTAATTTACATTTTTTTTCTTCGAAAATTTAAGAAGACTTTTTCTTTAAGAGTTATATTTAAAAATAAGCATTTTTAAAAAATACTTTTTCAAGTATTTAAGATTTAAATTTTTAAAATTCATACGTCTGACGATAATTGGACTTTTTTTTTTTATCATTTTTGGGCATTGAATATAATCTTACCATTTAAAATTATGTACAATCCAAAATATTTAATTGGATGTAATTTTAGTGAAAAAGTTATTAATTAGTATCTAAACTTTTAATTATTTTTATAGTAAAAAATACATTTTGTAAAAGCTTTTTTCTGGAATTAGTTATTTATTTAAAGAAAGTCTTTGAAAATGAAATCATTCATTAAATTAATTGCAAAGTGAAAAGAAAATAGCATTACATTTTTAAAAACACAACTGAATTTTTTTATTTAGTATTAAATGTGTACATTACTATGACTTTTTAAAAATTTTGAGCTAATGCATTATAAGATTTATTTTGGAGACAAATATCTGATTTTATAACTAAAATAATTTTCAAAAAAAATTTAATTTTTTATAATAATGAATAAAAGAGGAGCTTTTCATTAAAAAGGTTCACTGTATTACATGTCTCAAACACTATAGTTGATTTTTGTATATATTAAAGTTTTATGAATAACTTCTTTTTTCAATGGCAATTGCTTCTTATCCATTTATTTACAAAAATTAACTTATTTAATGGTAATAAATTCAAGTAAGTGTTTTTACCTCAAATTCAATCAATCTAATGAAACAAAATCACAATTTTGAAAGGATACTGTTATAAACTTTTATAAAAAATAACAATTCAACTTGTAAGAATTTTCTGCTTTTATTTCTTTCAAACATATTGAACATACAAAATCATTTGTCTTAAAATTATTAAAATTTTGATTTTAAATTTTTTACGGTTAATATTGGATTGTAAATTTCTTATATCACTTTTCAAAAGAAGATCTGTAATTTCTGATCTGATCTGATTCTGATAAGATCTGTGATTTGCAAATTTCTTATATCACTTTTCAAAAGAAGATCTCAATATCATTAAATGAATTTAAAATTTATATTCTCAGAGAATAGACAAAAAAACCTGAACACATATATACAGGTTGAACCTAAATTGTTTAAAAAGGTTAGAGAGGATATAGTACCAATCCACAGACAAGCAATAATTATCATGGAACATACGGTTGCATTCATTTATTAGAGGCGGGAAAGAGAAAATTTAGAAGAATGGTGCAATGGCTACTCGGTGTGAGGACTTACATCGGCGAATGAATGACTGGATACAACGATTTATCTAAGGCAGGGGCACTCAATTTTTTTTTCTGCTGGGCTACATACATATGTCAAGTATTTCTCGAGGGCCACATACATATATTAGTTATTTAACGCGGGCGGCAACATAGGATTAATGGGTACGTGGAGGGGAGGCGGGGAGAAATGCTTTAAGACCAAGATGAAATTGGAAATTTAAAATGTGGAAAATTGATCAAAATATTTTAGCTCCTGTTTTGCTTTTTTTAATTATTATTTATATATATATATATATATATATATATATTTGTCACAAACACTAAATTAGAAGCTCTTAAGAAACACTTCACAATCTCTGCATCTCTCTCAGTAAAGATTTCATATGATTACTCAACCTTTTTTTCTGATGGGCCGCATACATATGTCAAGTATTTCACGAGGTCCGCATACATATGTTAGTTAATTCACGCGGGCCACAACATGAGGATTAATGGGGACTTGTAGGGACGGGGATGCTTTTAGACCAAGATTAAATTAACCAAGATATAACAGAATTCATGGGATGTCCTTGTTACCACTGTGATATTAGCATTGTGATATCACCACTGACAAAACATTTTGTTGCTGTTGCAAAGGTTATTCAAGAAAGCTAATTTTTTTTTATCACCCTTAGAAAGAGATCTTCTAGGAAAAGTGTCATTGAATGATTCCTGTTTATTGGTATTTTTTAAACACAGAACTTTCGTGACAAACCAAACAATTACTGATCCATGATTGTTTTGCCTTACAAAATAGTCAACCTTCCAATCGTCTTGAAAAGATCCATTTTGTTCGAAATTTTTTCACGTTCAAGATATGAAAGATAGTTAAACATTAGTTCCATCCATATAATTGTGGCTACTCCACTGTTGTGTGTTATCAGTAACAGTAACCGTTCCAAATAGAAAAAGAATATCTATTCGTACCCGTATAAAACCGACAGTAAAAGCAAAATTGATATATTTGATTTCTTAACAAAAAAATTTCCAACCAAATCTTTAGTACAATGTTCTTAAATAAATAAATTTCTCAGAGCAACGGGCCATGACCGGGCTACTTAAAAAGGCTCGGTGGGCTGCAGGTTGAGTATCGCTGATCTAAGGCAACAGCGATTTTTGCTACGAGAAATTTTGCGCTTTCAGACGAAAAGGGGCAGTAGGTATTGGTGAGGTTAGAGAGGAGGCTATACTGCATGTCCTCCTCGAATGATCCATCTCGCGGAATATATGGCATTCAAGATGTGCTAAGCTATGCTGAAAAAATGCGCTGGGGATCCATTGCGTATACACCACATGCGAAACAGTATGCAGTAAACTGTTGAAGAAAGGGACACGTTGAAGAAGATAATCCCTGTCAGGTAATCACCAAATAAACCAGCTCAGTGTCTTACGGAAATTTTATTCTGCTGTTTACCATTGGGCATTACAAAAGGGTTCCACTATATCCGTCAAAAGAATATCGGACGTTGTTATCCCGTAATTACTGTAAAGCGTTGATGATAGGCCAATATTAAAGTACGTATGTTTTGATTGGCTTTCTATTGAACTTACTATTAGCAAATACCGTTGATTATTTTTAAAAGAAATTCGCATATGGTAAGTACTTGATAATCTTGAAATGCTACATGAGTAGTTACAAAAAAATGTTAAAGGCGATTTTTTGTTATTTTGCGTCTTGAAATGAAATGCGGGCCTATGTTCCATTTTAATTAGTGCTCCGCTAGACTATTACTATACCCCATCTTATTTTGTAAAAATAATTTCCACTTGCCGTGTGTATATGAAAATATTCGGTTTAAATGTGTTCTTATTTTAATTTAATGTTTTATACAATATGTATCACATGAAGTTCATTAAGAAATACCATCAGATATTGTTATAAGTTATTACAAATTTATTTTCTATAAAATTTCTGTAATTTTTAAGTTTCTCGAAAGAAAAGTATCATAATAAATAAATAACATTAGCTTGAAAAGGCTACTCAAATTTTTGCATTAAAAAAATCAGCAATTCAATTATTCCTTGGTTTCGTTAACATTGCGTAGAATTTATTTTGAGTTAAATAAAGTCTGCCTTCTCCAATGGCTTCATGAACAAGTTGGCATTACATGCAATGAAAATGCTTTTAAACTGGCAAAAACGCTAGAAATCTGAATAATGACAACTTTGTCAATGTTTTTAGCCTCAAATGCTGTCGCAAATTTGAAATTGAGAGAGAAGTCAATTCCTGTAAAGCATCAACCCTGTAATATAAGTCAACACTGCCTTATAACAAAGATCATTGATAGGCTAACCGCAGGTCATCAAGGATGAATGTTAATTGATAAGGATGGTAGAAACTTATAGAAATTGGGATAACTGTTCAGATACAGAGCTAACACCTGTGTTCATAATTTTGACTCTCCAGATATTCTTGCTGCTCTATAAGAAATAGGAGTCCTGTTTTCCTCAACACGTGGATAATGTTGAAAATATTGGCAAAAAAGTCATTTGGGCACATGATACTGTTTGGTTCATTCACGTTATGGACATGACATCACCATTATCAAAACAATAGAAATGTCTGAGAGCAATAAATTAGATGAGATCAATTGTTTATATAACAAATTGAAGTAAAATATAATAATGGTAATCATAAAAGTATCATGAGTAAGTTGGACTTGAATCAATCTCTTCATTTCAATTTATATTACTATCATTAAAATAAAAGTTTTCAAAAATAATGATTTGTGTGTTTTCTCCTGTGTTTTAAACCTATTATCATTGATGGTCATATATTTACAACGGCTTCTTATCTAATTACTCCTAATTTTCTTTTTTTTTTCAATAGAATCAAATACGGAAAAAATAAGTGACTTAAATTTCTAAGTATTGAATTTTTTTTTACTCAAATATAAAATATTTTTGGAATGAAATACTCTTTAGAAAAGAAAATATAAAAATGTTCAGAAAATGACCTAAAAGCCAACTACTTTTCTAAGTGTATATATTAAACATTTGCATAGTTTCAAAATTTTGCACTGCACAAGTATAATGTTTTATGTTACTAAAAATGTATCAATATATTACATGCATTAGACACAAACGAATAACAATTATATTGTAGCATATTCTTTATCTAAACAAATCTCTCGAGAAACGCTGTATATGCCCCTCTTTTTCATCCTTGAAAGATTTTATCTTTGTTTTCCGACGACAGCACCAACATCGTTTCCAGTTACTTTTAATCCCAACAATTTCTACGTCAGACATGCTGAATTTAGTAGCTTTCTCGCAAACATGCCTCCAGATAACATGCCGAGAAATCTCCCACTGGTAGCAGGATGGAAAAAAAATCTGGTTAAGAGGCACTAGAGCTAAGGAAGGGGAAAAATTGACTGATCAACGTATTATCCGGATGGGTAACTCAAATGAACTCTCTGTGTATTTGAGCGTAAAGATTTTCGCCTGGATAAAATGAACGTGGCATGGGCGACCAGAGCATCGCTCATTCTTTTGTTTTGACCTTTTGTTCTTGTGTGAAAGTTAATTATATTTTTTTCCAGTTTTTCTTACGCCAAACTGGAGGTTTTCGTTAAATGATCACTAAACAATTTAGTAGGTTCATGTTTTTTATTGTTATTTCTATAAAACAGCAAATAATAAATCAAACAAATGAATCTATCAGGTAATTGAGAGTCTAAAATTATAATGTTTTTTAGCAGTTAGAAATGGTATGTTTTTATAAGGTGAACACTTTCCAGGCAGTTTCGATATATATACAAATTTAAATGGCAAATATTTTTAAAAGCAATATTTTTTAAATAGATAAGAAAGTTTTTTTAATAAATTATCATTATGGAAAACATTCCGAGAAATAATTATAGAAGTTTTATATTGCAATTCATTATTTTTAACTATATTCATTTCGTAGTCTAATTCCAAATGTGTACTTGTAATTGAATTATAATGAGATTTTCTAAAGGAAACTTATCATATTTATTTTCTCACATTTACTCATGAAAAGATTGCTAGGACTCAAATTTAAAAAAAAAAAATTCGTTTCTTATAGTTTATTGTATATTTAAATATTTCAAATGTAAGACATACTATTCAAAATCAATCAAAAGATATGTTTTTCATCAAAACAAGATTACCACGGGAATCATAATTTCGAAGGCGTGAACAGCCTTGCTGAAACTTAGTGTCACTTGCGGGTTGGAAACCTAGTGCCACAGAAAACCACCCTCTTAGAAGGGCTGCTGCGTGTTAAATTTGACAAGGCTCAAAGCCTTTCCGTTGACATGGTGTGGTAGTTAAAAAGGGTGTGCCAGTTCAGGAATCCTCATCACCATTTGAATGTGGTTCAAAATTACGACTTCCGTCGCCAATTACATTTGCGTTGCTTGTAAACCAGTATCAAATCATTCATCAAAATAAGGGAATTATAACATTAGAAAAGGGATTTTTTAAACGTTAGGGAAAAATCAACTTACCTAAAAATACATTTTTTACTTTCGAGTTAATTTTGTTTTTCTTTTTCTCGCACCATGTTAAAGACTGGAAGTGATCCGCAATATTTTCATGCATTGAATGTAATAATGGTTTTATAAGTATGGCAGGGAACCTGTGTAAATCCTTACCAAGAACATTTTTTCTAAAAAAAACATTTTTTCTAAAAAATTTTCTTAGAAAGTAATGAATTCATAACAATTATATTTAAAAACCATACATAGATATGCTCAAACATATACATTCTCCATAAAAGAACTGACCACGGTAAATAAGTGTTTATAGCCGCGATTTTTGTTAATGATATTCAAATAGATGTTCTCATTCGAGTCATTATTTTACGAATGACTAGAATTGAAGAGTAATAGAGATGGATCTCAAAGTAGTCGAATTCCGTGGAAGTTAGGAGAGTAAAAATTGAAATTGGTACCTTTTTGACATATAAATTTTGGCAAAAGATTTACTGGGTCTCTGGATAATTTCTTTCTTTTAAAGTTAATCCTGTCTTCGGCTAATGTTAAAGTATATGACTTAAATTCGGAATATGCTCTCAGATATAAAATTACTCCTAAGTTAGCATTATATTTTGGCCTCACTATCCTGTACATAATTATTTATTTTATCATAATACACATTTTTATCGGAGTTGACAATTTTTTTTCTTTCATCAAATGAGTTCCGCCTTTTTTTTTACTATACCGTACTGCTAAATGAACTATCATTTTACATGTTAGAAGGGAAAAAAAATTATTTATGAAATATTTTGAAATTTTAAAAATGCTACATTATAAACAAATGCATGAGTTGTAATGTCTCAAAATTTTATAAGCGATGAGGGTTTTCGGTCCGAAAATGTGCTCCGCGTTAAATCCGTACTCTCGTACATATGACGATAACATCCTTAAGAAATAATATGAATAACATGATGAAAAAAGTTAAATTCCTTTTTTTTTGTATATTGATGCTTATTCAAGCGCATTTTAACTATTTCACTTTTATTATAAGCACATGAAGAATGTCTTCATTAGAAAATGTAATATTTAAATTTCACTCTATATTTAATTATTCGAATAACTTAGAATTAAATAAATAATGTAGCGTAGATTTACAAATAATGTGATTTTGATTAAATAAATTTTGAATTATTTGAAAGATTAAACACACATTAAGTGAACAGTAAGTTAATCAAAATGATTTGTTCCTAATGCTATTTTCTTTCATTTTTGTTCTCAGTATTTATTTTAGTTTCTGAGTTTAACAGTATCATGCCATGCATAATGGCTCATCTGAAGTTCTTCAACAAATAAAAATCATTTAGTTATTTGCATTACAATTAGACATAGGCGGCAGACAATTCGAATAAAATGAACTGTGAATGAGCATTTTTCTGTATTCTCTAAGATAAATATAACTGCTACATTAAACAAGAAATTTAAGCACTCATTGGAACACAATAGAGTCGCTTATAAGAATATTTTGGAAATGTAAATTTATAAAAATAACATTTTCTATTAAATCTTAAATATTAACTTAGCATTTAGGTTCACAGAACAATGTTTAAAAAAGATTCCTCGTGACAATTACATTGTTTAGAAAGCTGTTCATTAAAACATTTCTTTAGAGAAGCGGAACTAGATTTCTTACTTCCCCTATGAATAATTAAAAGAATTAAGAATTAGTTTAGTTAGGACTGCTGACTTTTCTCTTAAAAGACGACTTATTTTTTGAATAGCTTTGAAGTGTGTCGATAAGGATTTGTGTGTATAAAATATTTTTCGTTAAAGATGGCGATGTGTAAGAAAATATAACGAAGATCTCTAATGATGTTGTAGTGTTTTTATTCAGATTTAGCAAACACAATAAGAAAGAAATAGATTCAGAGGCATCGAAGTTTTGCATATAAGTTTAGAAATAAAATAAATGCCCATTAAATTAACATCAAAATGAAGAAAACGCAAATAAGTATACACAAAGCTAAAAGTAAATGTTTAATAATTACATTTAATAAACTATTTGTTAACACTATAGGTACAAATGTATATTTTATTATTATTTTTATGTGCTTACAATTAAATAGTGATGCATCGAACTTTCAGTAGATTACGTACAACCTACACACAATATAAGCACAGTAATATTTAAATAAAACAGTTTTTCTTCAGTTCTAATTTATTCTAATCATAGTGTAGTTAATTCATACCTTCTTAAAGAATTAATCTTTTCCATGATTTCGAATATTTTTTGATGATTCGCAATTTATTAAGGGCTACACAACAGTTAGAAAGATTAATAATTTTAAAAATTTTATAAATCCTTAATGTTAATTATCTCGAATAAAAATCAAAAGAAACATATATTATTTTCTATTTTAAGAAAATATAAAAAACATGAGACAAAACAAATAGTACTTTTTTTGTACTGGATCTTCAGTGAAATTTGTGGTAAGGGATTCTTAGCGTGAGTATTAAATTTAAGGTATCCGATTACGTTTGGAACCGTGATTTTGCAAAAGCGTGTAAATGGATAATATTTATGATATGTAGCGTCACTTAGATTAGAATACATGTATAAAACTGTTTTCAGGACATTATGATAAAAAAATTATTTAAATACAATATTTTGGCAAAAAATTAACTTAGAATAACCCTTTTTCCAAATGTTCTCCTTTTGTAAAAATGCTTCTATTGTATTAATATTTTGCTGTATATAGCTCACACTTCTGTACAGAGGCTCAACTAGGATTTTTGAAACACATAACTTGGAAGTCGGTTTATCCATGTTTTACAAAAACAGAAGGGAGACATTTTAAGAAAATACGCCGATAATTATTTCAAATGGATGTAACTCTGAAAATAATTTGAATTTTTCAAAAATAATAGTTGAGCCTCTGTACAGAGGTCTGAGCTATACACGGGCAAGATATTAATACAATAGGAGCATTTTGTACAAAAGGAGAACATTTGAAAAAAATTTATTCTGTTATTTTTTTGCTAAAATATTGTATTTAAATAATTTTTTTTTTGTCATAATGTCCTTAAAACAATTTTATACATGCATTCTAATCTAAGTGACACTAAATATCATGAAAATTATACATTTATGCGCTTTTTTTAAAATCATGGTTCCGAAAGTAGTCGGATACCTAAATATGCTTACAATTTTATCTTAAAAATAAAATTTTACCCGTACTTAAAGTGTGTCATTCTTACCAGATATTTCAAACTAATTGATTCTTATAATTAAAATCGAGTATTACTCATATTAACTCATATTAAGTCATATAGATTTAAATGTCATTTTGAAAATAATTTCGATGCATTAATTTTACAAAAATGCTGTAAAAACAAACATTTTGAATAGTTATTTATTTTGCACTAAAATTAAACTTTCGAAATAATCATACTTGTTAATAATAATTGTTAGATTTCAATTTTTTTCTGCTACTAATGTAAATTTTTTTGCCAAAAGTAAACAAAAAAAACTCAGAGGCCCCATGTAGAAAGAAGTTATATTCTGAAGTACCTTGAAATAAGAAGGAGGGTCATCTGCACATAAATCCGTTGGTCATCCGCACATAAATTCGTTGGTCATATGTTTTAAAATTTTAACACAATCCATCACAGGCATGTCTGATATCAACCATAATGCACTTAACGATTTCATTTTAGACATTTCTACCGATGTCCTGAGGTCAAAGGAAGAATATTTTAAATACAGTGTAATCCAACCATAGCAAACGGCTTTGAAATAGCTGAAAACATCACAAGCGAGATGGAAGAATCTGTCGTTCATTGGATAGAGGACATTGATGCAATTGAAAAGCAGTTCAGACTCGTCAAACTATCATTCTATTTTGTTTCCATTTAGTGCGCCTTGATTTTAAATAACTTTCATTCTACCTAGCAATTACTAACAGCAACCGTTGGTGCCAGCCTCATTGCGTTGCATTGTCAGTACGATGCAAATACCGGAGCATTGCTGGAAGAGACCAATAAGGATCATACTTCCGGACTATGTATCTACCCCAGCATTTCTCAAACTCTGGGGTGCGCCCCCTCTTGGGGGCGTGACAGATATACAAGGAGGGCGCGAGTATATTGAAGTCAAAAACAAAAGAATTAAAAAATTTGTTAATTTACTGAAAGAAAAAATTCTTTCTGACACAATAAAAAATAAAATGCTCATTTACATTGATATATTACATGTGTAAATATATCAGTGCTATATATTGTATTTGATAATTAATTTAACAATATTGATAAGAACAAGTTAAGATAAGAACAATATTAAGGTAAGAACAGTGATCCCATGGGATTGTCATATATAAAATTATAAACAAAAACTAACACTTATCTTGATAATTTTTATGACTTAAACTTAACCCTTAACTGTCAATTAAAAGTTTTGCGATTCTATTCTCAATGAAAACCATTTTCTACGTAGGCTTGCGTATGTGATGTTTTGGGAAAGAGGGGAGAGAAAAGGAATAAATAAGCTAATCCTCCGAAATAAATAAATCCTTTGCAAACACCGTCAAGGCCGTTTTGTCGCATTCCAAATTCCTCCAAATTATTTTATGAATGGCAGTGCACAGAAAATATCGTATTTCAGGAAGACGTTTAAATATACGTCCTGGGAAATTAACGCTTTGACTGAGCGAGACGTATATATGCGCTAGTGGAACTTCAGAGGCTAAAATCGTATCGTAGTTTTAGCGTCAAAATATAGTATTATTGAATTCAATACACTGTTATTGTATAAGGGGGAGGGGGTGCAATGAAAATTCTGATTAAATATTGCGTCGCGAATATTGAAACTTTAAGAACCACTGATTTACGCTCAAAGGTTTGTTAATAGCTCTGTTGAGAAGTGATGCAACATTCACTTTAAACTCAATCTCTTTCAGCTATACATATCAGACCAACTCAAGTGAAGTTAAATCTATTTCTTCAGAATAACTTCCCTACAAAAAATTTACTTTGTTTTGGACTGCAATTCAACTCGTGCTGAAGTCGGTGATGTTCATCAAATGCATTTCAATAACTCAGTGCTTTTCAAAGTTGCAGTATTTGCAACCCTATATTCAATCACATTTTTCATCGCAGCCCTCCCTTCTCCATTCTGTAACGTTGTATTTTATTCAATAATACTATGATGCTAAGCTACAATACGTCTTTAACCCCTTTAGTGCTATCAGCATATATAAAAGTCCTTCTCAGCCAATCAGTATATATCAACGGCTTTAATTTAATGGACGCACATATAAGTATTTCCGAAGTTTGATCTTATCTGTGCAATATAATCCATAAAATTATTCCGAAGGCTTAGGAATGCAATAAAAGAACTTCGGCAGTGTTTGCGAAGCATTTATTTATACCACAGTATTTGCTATTTTTTTTAATTCCTTTTCTTCCTCCTCCCCCAAAAATACATCACGTACACGCGCCTAGGTGAAAAACGGTGGCATTGGGCAGCGAATCGCGTAACTTTAAGAACGGCAGCTAAATGATTGATTATAAACTGGGCAAATTTCAAGATAATTGTAATATTTGTATATAATTTTATATATGCCAAGAACATTGGGTCATTGTAATTATTAATGTTGTTCTTAACCTAGTATTGTTAAATTAATTATAAATACGTTGTTCGGCACTGATACATTTATAAGTGTGTTGGGGAGGCAAGAATAAATTTAACTCAATAATAAATTCAAAAACTCTGGACTGTATTACTTTTGAAAATTTTAATGAATTGGGACTGAAGGTCAGCTAGCCTTACAGCCTAAATTTCCAACTGACGTTTTACGCCAAATAATTTCTGACAACATAAATAACGGATTCCTTGACCCTCGACAAATAGACAAAAAATACAAATAGTAAATTATATCAGTGCAAATGTGTTATTTATTTTGTTTGTTTACTTTCAGTAAATTAATAATCATTTAAATAATTTTTTGCTTTCGACATTTTAATATTCTCGCACCAACATAGTAGAAGTTTCACCCCCCCCCCCCCAGGGGGACAACCCACAGTTTAAGAAACACTGCAATAACTGTATTTTGCATAGGTTAGTCAAGAGAAACTTTTTTATATATGCCATTCTCTAATTTTAATTTTTGGCCCTTTCACTTTTTTCACTTTCTTAAATAACACAAGTAATGTATTAATTCAGTTATTGACATTATTTCTAAATCCAGAAGGTCTTGAATAGCATTATAATGGTTTTAATGATTTTTCTTCATTAGAGATACAACGTTGAATACGAGAAAACGTCAAATATCTGCATTTTTAATCATGCATTATACAATGCTGATTATGTAAGACAAATGCATTGCATTTACTAAAATTAACATTCATTGACCAGGGAAACTTAATTATTTTCATACTTAAGCTTGGACGATTGCATTCCAATTTTCAATGTAATACAGGTTTTTTTTTTGAAAATGATTTGCATATTTCTGCGCTTTTGTATATAACGGATTGTATAAATATATATATCTAATTATAATTCTTTTTCGTTTGGTTTTTTTGCATCTTTTAAAAATGTAATCAATCAATTAAGATTAATTATTGTTACCTGAATGGTGCTCAAGGCTAAAAGCCAACGACAGGTGTACTTCTAGCCCATTGCCACGATGAATTTCGTGGGCCTCGATCTGACTATATCAGACAGGTGACATGAGCAACAACAACACCACAGATTAATTCTTTTAAATGAATATTGAGTTAAATAAAATTTTAAACTGTGTGGAAGACTGGTCAACAAGATTAGGGTTTGTTTGTGTGATCAACAACAACACACCAGGAAAAACTTCTTGTTGCGAAATCTAAAGAAGGCTTGTTTTGTGCATTACTGGGTGGTTTGAAACTGAATTCTCAGAAAGCATCCGGGAGTATCGATCTAATAAAGATCTGAGTTCTGCAATATAAATTTAGTGCAGAAAAAGTGTATCCGTATTAGTTATAAATATAATAAAGATAAGTGTAAATGTTGAAACTAAGATTTATAAAAAATTATTATAATTATATTAAATTAATTAATATATTATATTTATTACCTTATAATGAAATTGTAAAATATTATTTATATGAAATAAAATGACACCCAAGCATATTGCATATAGATTACAAACTATGCAAAAATGTTACTATTTTTCGTACTTTAGAAATTATGCATCTATACAACATTTATTATTATATATTTATAAGTATGAATTCAACGAAAGCAATATTAATATGATTTACTATCAAAATTATTATAAAATTTCTGGTATTAAACTTGTTTACTCAAGCTTGTTTTTTAAAATTATTTTTAGAAGAGATTTATTATTTGAAACATGGCATCTCAAAGAATAAGAGCTTAGCATATTTTTTTTTCTTTCAAATATGTTTTCCACTCTTTTCGTGGCTTTTACAATTCTCTGGAGATCAAACTGTTAATATTTGAGTACTTTCATTCTGGATTAATGGAAACAGGGTACTACACATTTAAGATTCATGAAAAAGGGCCACACATTTGCCATTCATGAAAATCGATTTCTTTGCTTACAAGAATAAAGGCTATACAAAGGTGTGATCTCGGCATTACAAAAACTCTTCAACGCGCTTGTTCAATTATTTAAATTGAAAAGAAAAAGCATATCGGTGTAAAATCAGTCTCAACGAATAAAACTGTTACTTTATCATGGTACAAGTGTTAACTTACTGTTCTAGACATGTTATTTTGAATAAAGTAAATTTATTAAGAATTTGTTTGCACTCCCTAAGAATGATGAATGTAAGAAGGTTAAGAATGCTGTACATAGTTAGTCCATTGTGTTGAAATATTTATAGATAACATATTCAAGGAGCTTCTTTTAAATCAATGAAAGTAAAACTTCAAATGTAATTAATATTTTAGAAAAATTTTAAAAAAAGAAGAAAAAAAAAGTTACTTTTTATAAATAAAAAATCTACCAGCAATGCAATGTTAATATTATGAATATATTGATATTTTATATTTAAGGTACTATTTAAATCTATTTGAAGTAATAGCAAACCATTGGCTTATACATTTGATAAATTTTTTCGTAAAATTATGTTTTGATGTAATTGGTACTGAATGTAGAATCCCTAAGAAAAATATTTGATACAATTTAATTTTATTATTTCAAATTGAAATTAAACTTTAGATAATAAGAGTCCTATATATAAACCGAATATAAGGATGCTGCCATTTATGTACACCAATCTTACAAAACCTTCTAAAGTTACAAAATAACCCTTATTGTATCATACAAAGTAATATTGTAAAATAAAATGATGTTTTTAGTTATTATGCTTTCGAAAGGAATTTTTTAGTGGAAGGTTACATGATTACGGTGTTAAGTACAGAAACATATTTGATATAAATAAATAACTATCTCAAAATTAGATAAAATAATATTAATATTTCCAAATCCTAAAATTCATCAAAAATGTGTTTAGCTCATTATTTATGCCCGTTACATTATTTTTCAAATCCGGAACAATTTCAAAAACAAAACATTTACATATTATTTATTCTATTGTAACACAGGCTTTTACAGTATAATTTATAAGGTTTGAATGTTATTACAAAGGACACATTAAATACAAATTGCAGAAAAAATCATAAATTTATATCTACAAATTTAACTTTTAATAAACAAAAGGTCATTGTATACCATATGTTTCTCCAATTACTTCGAATTTACAACGAAAACACTCGATGGTTCTGTGAATAGTCTCGAGGAAGGATTGTTGTTATAGTGATGAAGATAAAAGAGGCCATAATTAAATTTATTTGGAATTATTTTAAGCCTTAACTTTGGGTCTTTTTAATGTAAATAGGATTTAATTCAGTAATTATGATTTTTTCACCGTTTAAGTATTAATTAAGAAATTATCATGCACTCCTTCTTGATAATTTCTTTAGAATGTGATTATCTCCCAAACTGTATATTTATACTCTTATTTTAACGAAACATAGTTTATAAAATAACTAACTTTAATTTACTATATTTTCCATTATGATAAAAAAGAGATAGTTTTAAAGACAACATCCAGGTAATTCACGCAATATTATTTTGCTCCATTGCATTTATGATGAATTATAAATGAAACAAAATACTTTTTTAATATTTTTGAGTAGTTGAGTTCAAAAAATAATTTTCACATTACTTTTAGAGGATTTGGTTATCTAAATATGACAAAAATATAGCTTTATCGAATTTTTAATTATATCTTTCAATTAATGTATCACTTTTGTACGCATAATGAGCAGAAGTTAAAAGAAAATTCCAACTGAAAACTGTAAACCAATTTTGGAATTTTACCACCCCATATTTTTAGAGAAATGGTGATTTTATGCTAATTTTCTCTTCATATTTTTCTGTTGATTAACGGTTTGCTTCTAAAAAACTTTTTGAAAGCAGTGTCAACTGTTTAACACAAAACGCGTGTGTTAATGAGATCTTACACATTATAACTTCATCGAAATACCAAAAGAGACATTTATGTATAAAATTCGTGTTAACCCGCGATCACTCGCGCGGGGTGTTCTGTACACCCCAGCAACAAGAAAATCCTCCCAGGATTCTAAAAAGAATGCGCAGACCCACGATTTTTTCTGTAGCTGCACATTTTAGGTCGTTGAACATTCAGGCCCTGATGCAATCCCTCTTTTTCGAACGATTGGAATGTAATGACCTTCAAATGTTTATCTGGGGGAGTAAGAACTCCCGCGAGAAATTGAGCATTTGTATACAATCTGCTCTGAATGTTTGGAAAATGATAAAAATATTATTTTTCTATACTTCTTACTATCATTATCTCATTAATTATAAAGTATATTTATTACTGGTATATACGTTTTATATATATATATACTGGTTTATGAAAAAACATATAATTATGAGTTTTAAAATGAAAATTTTGTATGTTTAGTTTAAATTAATGTGTTAGTGTCATTTGTATGCAATAAATTTAATAATTTTATTTGTGTAGTACAAAAAACATCCTACACTTTATAAACATGTATCATAATGACTTAATTTTATTTTCATAATTAAATACACGTGTTAAAAGTTTGGAGTGTTCTCTACACACCGCGAGTAACGACGGTAGCAAAAACAGGCGTGAGTGACCGCGGGTTAAATATGATGTAATGAGAGCCAGTTGTGAATATAACAAATGAATTTAATGAAATATGAAAGATACCTCATTACAGCAAAAGGTTCTGAGTACACCTCTAGGAAAATTCTCCCAGGATCTTCGTATGATGCTTGAATCTCACTTAAAACCGCTTAGAGTCAAAGTCAGACACCAAACAATAAACGTACGCGTAAATCGACAAAGAAAGCTATATTAAAAAAAAGTGGAAGTGTTTCTAAATATCTTATATGTATATAATGTTTGAAGTCAACATGCAGCTTTCTTAAAATCAGCTCTATTCAGCGAGCAGAACACACATCTTAAGCTGGTGCACACTGCATCTTAACGCGGGTGCCAAGTGAAATTTTAGTTGGACTGATTACTTATGTCCAGAACTGTTAAGTTATCTTTTTGGTTTAAGTGTTCTACTTGAAAGTGAAGAATGGTACATGGAGGCTATAAAATATAATGATCTGGGATTAAAAATGATTTGTTTGAAATACTTGTTCTGAGAACCACTTGGGTGTTTAATTTAAGACTTGAAGATGTTACGGAAAATAAAAGTTAAGTGGCAAATAGGGGAGATTTTATTTAGATCTAATTTTATACTATCCTGAAACACGCACACACATATATATATATACATATACATATACATACATATATATATATATATATATATATATATATATATATATATATATATCATGTTACAAAATTAGGCATTCGTTTTAAAATAAAAAAGAAATAAATCTTTAAAAAAAATTAAAACACATAATTTTTTCCCCTCTGAATTTTAACGTTATATCAACATCTTATCTCCCCTAACCCCCCAGAGCTAAACAAGTTACTATTCAATTAATCCCTGAAGTTGTTTGATACATTTTACAAACTTCATACAAAAATTTTATTTATTTTTTTTAAATCCAGCTTAAGCATTTAATATTTACACTTGCTTTTTATATATGATTGTAAAAAGCAGAGCTTCCTGAATAATATACTATTTATTAAAACTAAATATCATTATGGAAGTATGAAATTAGATTTCAAGGATTATTATAAAAAATGATATATTTTATGCAAAGATATAATAAATATTCCTTTTCCAGTTTTAATAAGATTAATACTGAGAAAAAGAAATAATACGAAGGTATATTACATTTTATTCTAAATAGCGTGACTCATTCATATGTTTGCTGACACCGTCATAAATCTGAAATTCCTTTAGAAGATCTTAATTTATGATGAGAAAGGCCGGTGATGAATTGTAGCGATGGCGTCAGAATCACTGGTGCCTTGCTTGTACACATTTCCCAAGATTCATAAGCCCCTCACATCATTTGCTAAGCAGAAACTCCGTCGAAACACGTCACCTGTGAAATGATATGAGAGATTTTGGACTTTGATACTCTGTTATAAAAGGTATCATATTTAGTATCATATGGAGATGTAAGTTACTGTGCATCAACTTATCCCCATCTGGCTTTGCGATAATAAAATATTCCGAGAATGTATTCTACCTATGGTGTTTATAAAATCTGGTATCATGAAAATATATATATATTTGGATTTCAAATACAAATCTTATATTTAGTAGCTAATTCAAGTAGTATATAAGAGTTTCTTATTTTAAGTAATTAACCATTTGGCTTTGCAATTGAAAATATAAATAATCTAATTAATTTGAAAACCAAGATTAAAGCCAAAATAGAGTTAAGTTTGGATTTCATTATTTAAAAAGGAATGTTTTAATATTGATCGTATTTATTCGAATTTAGGCCGTACTTTTTTTCCGATGTTAACGCTACTGAATCGAAGAGAAAAAAATCATTTGATGGGGAAGTTCAACATTTATAGGTTCAGGTATGCATTTAAAAGTTTATAATATATGTATATATATAGTTAAAATAACAAATTATTCACTTCCTATTTATGAGTTCTCATTATAAATTTATCTTAATTTCGTAAAATTGAATATTGGCAAAACATTTTACACTATTTTTCATTTTTCACAAAAACTTGTTGAAATTATGGCTGCCTCTTAGAATGAATAGCGGCTTAGATTTGAATAAATAAAGTAATAAAAATATGATAAATATATTATTTTAGCTATACTAAATTTGGTTGTTAAAATAAAGGGAAAAAATTATATTTACTTTGCGTTCTTGTTATTTAGTGCTCCATAAATCCCATAAAAATGTAGAAATATATATCGAAATTTATTTATCATCATGAAATATATTTAATATACATAATTTGCAAGATTTTGAAGCAATTTGTTATCGCAATGAAACACAGTATTTTATTACATCACTTTGACAAAAATATTATTACATACATGTAGACAAGTTTCCAAATGAAAACAGTTTCTTCAGAAATGTTAAATTAAAGTAAAGCAAGAAATTATAATTTTTTTTTAATTTGAATTTATATTTTTATTGATCTAAGATATAAAAAATATCAAGCCAAGACATGTTGTTAAACACAAACACAAAGTTTTTTTGATGAGTTTTGTTTAGTCAAAGCTACCATTATATGTTTTAGTACTGCATTATTTATGTAAACTACGTGTTTTTATTTATTTTGATTACTAGAACCCCAAAAGTATTATTAGCACTGTTAGTGACTTTTACACTATTATTGGATTAAAAAGTCTTTTATAAATAAATCGTTAGAAACTTACATCGAGGAGTTTATAATGAGATTTATTGGGGGAAAAAAACAATTAAAATTTTACTATGCTAACATATGTGAAGTTTCACAAAATGGTTTCCTTTTGTAAAGATGATACTGGATGGAATTAAATATTTTAATAAAATATATCATCTATACAATAGCTTAAAAGAAAAGAAAAACAAATTAATTAATAAAGAAGACAAGAAAATGTGATAAAATTTCCACAAAAGCAACCTCTTCACCGTTTTTGTTACATTCGAGCTCAGGATTCTCTGCAGTTGTGTGTTGTTTGACATTCTTCATGAAATTATAAAACTGTCTTATAGATGTAATATGCAAATTATGTTATATTACGCAAATCACTGAATTTATTTCAATGGATAAAAATGAACTCCAAATCAAAATTTTTATTTATCATTTATTATCGAATATTTGACAACCATTGTATTAGTATGTGTGGGGGAGCTCATTCTGAGATCAATGTATTTACTAACGGATATTATACAGATATCACTATATTGTAAAAATGTACTAGTGTTGATACGTAATTTCGAATTGCGCGTCTTTGGAATATATCTCATCACAAACACGAATACAAATTGGCATTAACACTTAGTTTTAAATTAGAATTGGAAATAATAATTCTATTGATATTTTACTTTTTTCTTGCATTTATATAGTTTAAGACTTAAAAAATAATTACTCTTTTCAAATGTTCAAGCTGTATTAATGAACAATCTACTCATTGAATTCAAAACAATATTATTTGCGTAAATTAAAAAAAAAATCTTAAAAAGTTTAAAATATATATTTTTTCAAGAATATTCATCTTTAAAATTAATTTCCCTCTCCTTTTGAGTTTCCCTAAGTCCAACTGCTTATGAAATATTGCATGCTCTCTCGAAATTGATTACTGATCGATCACAGACTTGTATATTAAAAATGCAATTTTATCCAGAATTTTAGGTAAAATGAAAAACCACTTACAGCTCAAATCAATTTGTTGAATACGAATATAGAGGGAAATCCAGAGCATGACTTTTCATCAGCTCTGGATCAGACATAACTCTATTTAAAAAATTATAAAACACATTAAAAGATCTTTTCATACTAAGTCACTTTGTTAGCAAAAATCTTCTAAATCCCTTCGTTTCAAAGAAATATCAGATAGTACGCAAATATTTAGTCAATGCTCTCTGAATTGAAGATTGTGCTCATAGAAGATAGGATCTCGATGGAATTCCCAGTATGTTGACTTACGATTTCAAAGGATCTGTCCCAAAAGGAAAACTGAGATGGAGACAGGAAGCTACAGATACATATACTCATTCATTCCTTTCACGAGACTTAAATATTTGCTCAGAACTCATTGAGGCAGTGTGGATCAAGTCTTATGTTTTGACGAGTGATGTTGATGCTTTAATTACACAACGACTTTTTTTTTATTTTTGTACCAGCATTGTTAAGTTTATAGCGTATTTTTTTTCTAATCTTTTTGATGAGGTTTTTCATGAATGTCTGATTGAAACAGTTTTTTTTCACATCCATTGTAATATTTATATTAATTTATTGATGTTCATTATGCAGTTCTCGGTATTTGCGCGACATAATGTTTGATCTTGAATGTGCTTTTTACCTAAAAAAATGTGAATATTTTTTAATAGTTGCTGGATCTGTTTCCCTTAAATTTCTTTTTTTTTTTTAAAAAAAAAAATATAGCATTTATTCGAGGATTATCAATGATATAAAAAACAGCTTGCATAAATGCACAACAAAGAGTGCAAACAATGTTTCCTTTTAACTCTAATTTTTTGTCTAAAAATATTTGTTTATATCAGCGTTTCTCAAACTGGGGGCGTGACAACTCTGCGAATGGGGCGCGAGCATATTGAAAAGTGAAAAATAAAAGATTATTAAAAAAATAATTAATTTACTAAAATCATTAATTTACACTTATAAATATATCAGTGATACACAGTGTATTTCATAATTAATTTAACAATACTGAGTTAAGAATAAGTTTATTAATTACCAATAATTCTATGGGTTTGTAACATATATTATTAAAAACAAAAATTAACAGTTATGTTGATAATTTGCATGGCTTATAATTAATTCCTTATTTGCCAATTAAAGTTACGCGACTCGCTTAACAATGCCAAATGTTTTTCACGTAGACGTGCGTATGTGATGTATTTGGGGGAGGGGAGAGGAATAAAGAAGCAAATAATCTGAAATAAGTTGACATTGTCAAGGTCTTTTTATTGCATTCCAAAGCCTTCAGAATAATTTTATGGATAGCAGTGCACAGGAAATGTTGTACTTCAGAAAGACGCATATATACGTCTATGGAAATAATCACTTTGGCTTAGCGAGACGTTTATATACACGAAGGGTGCTTAAGAGGTTAAAGTTGTATCGTAGTTTTAGCATCAAAGTATAGTATTATGGAATTTAATA
>BMAV01002817.1:0-10738 GCA_019973955.1 Trichonephila inaurata madagascariensis
TTTCAAGTCAGCCCAGTGTCAGGGTTTTTCTTTCTAGATATTTTTGCCCCCAGGTCCAACTAATTTTAAAACAATTTTTTTATAAATTATATCTTAAAATTGAAATTAACACAAATCTAAAAATCAAAAAGGCAATGCTTTCCTAACAAAAAGAAACTTAGAAAAAGAAACTATATATAATCACATTATGACTAAATTATTTTTTAAGCAAGTGTAGTCTTTCCATTTTAAATAGTTTTAGTTGAGGAATTTTAAATAAAATTTTTTCTGAATGCACAATAGAAAGACGTATGTATATCTGAAGCTTTTTTGCATTTGTTAAACTTATTAAATTTTTCAATTATTATTTTAGTCTTCTCCTTAAAAGGTGAATGAACGTTTTTGTGTAACATATTAGAAAGGTGATAAGATAAGGAAATAATTAATAAAAACAAAGTTTAAAAAAAAAAAAAAGAAAAAAATCACTAATTTGGGGATTGGGGAGAAGGAAAAAAAGGGGTATTTAATTCCCCCTCATTATCGCATTTTTTCCCGAATTTAAGGAATATTATCTAAAAAATTTTAATGTCAATGTTTTATAACGGACTATAAGTATAATTTTATTTTCATCTTTTCTTTTCCCCCCTTTTTTTCCCTTTTCCCAATATTGTATCCACTTCTGAACTATGGTCCAAATTTTAAGTTCTAGCTCTTTGGGGAAGTTAGTTTAAATAATCAAAATTCAACCCGAGAGACATACAAAAAAAGCGAGTTAATAAAAATATGGAAAAATATTCCCTACTTCCATGAGGAGCCGAACAACATCTGAAAAAAAGGGGATTTTTTTTACGAGTCTCGTGAGTCTCTCGCACGGTAATTCAATTTTTTCGCAAAAACAAAATTTTTTGAAAAAACTCGCCTAATGAACAACGCTTTAACCCAGTATAAATTTTCTATTTTGTGGCGTAATATCTTTTTCTATGTTTAGTTTCGAAGGAGAGTACAAGCACACATTATTTTGAAGTAAAATGTGTGAAGGGAATGTTTGAAATCAAACTTGAAGCCGAAACACATAGGCATGACACATGGAAGCAAGCAAGCAGAGAAGTATTCATTAGACTGATTTTTGACTCTTTCGAACTGGGAATTGAGACGATCTGAAACTAAAAAATTAAAAAAAAACATGAACAAAAATTTTGGGGTTTTGCCCAACTAGTGGGCAATCTGAGAATGATTTTATAAGAGTGCCAGGATCCAAAGGGAATCATTATTTATAATCGTTTAGGGGGGCAAAGTTTTCCTAGTTAAAAATTTTGAAGGAGAGTTTTTGGGAGGGGGGGCATCAGCAAAAAAAACAAACATTAGCAAAAAAAGAAATTTGGAAAAGAATGAAATTAGTAATCGGGCATTTGTGATATTAATAAAGAAAATGATTGCGCGCTACAAATTTTTGAATGTTAATGTTGGGCACGCTTTACAAAATTTAACAACGTGAAAAAGGGAAGAAAAAAAAAAAAGGTCTCAGAAATTTTTAAAAAAAAAGGTATTAGACATGTATTTTAAAAAATAAACCGGTTGTTTCGTTTTTCTATTATTATTTAAATTTTTGTTTTCTTTGAATTTCTTTTTTTTTCAATCGAATTTTTTCAAAAACGCTGAGGGGAAAAAAATAAATTTCTGATTCCCTTCTTTATTTTTTTTTAAATTTTTTGACATGTATTTCAAATTAATTTGTATGAATTTTTTTTCTTTTTCAATGAGTTTCGCTTAGAAATTTTAAAAATTATGTTGTTCAGCGAAGTTCCACTGAACATATTTTATTTAAAATCCTGACAATTATTTGATGCTCAAAAAAATTTCTGTGACAACAAATTAATAAAATTTTAAAAAGTAAATTACCAATTAGAGACTTATATATATATATAAATCAACAAAGGATAGAGGAGATGGTTAAGCAAATGCTTGATTTTGCAAAAATGGAATAACTTTGTTTTGCATTCTTGAAAAAAAAAGATGTCGAAAAGAAATTTTCGTTACGTATCGCAGAAAACAAAAAAACCTTTCCCTTTTAACATTCCTTTTCATCCTTGAAAAAATACATCGCAAAAGTGTTTTGAAGCAAATTCCGTCAGAGATCCCATATGATAAACAAATTTTTTTCAATCAGAGTTATATAAAAAAGAGATTGAATTACTTCATCCCGAGGGGCAAAAATTATAATTAAAAGGACAAAAAAAAAAAAAACCTCATCCTCCATCATTTTATTTAAAAAGAAATTTTTTACATTAAGTAAATTATTTTAACTCGTGGAAGAACCGTGAATACATAACCTGTTATTGTGCTAATGAAAGTAGAATAAATTCATAAATAGAATTCATTCTAGTTGAATATATAAATCAGGGCAATAACATTTTATCACTTTATAAATGTAGATTTTAGAATTTGTGTAATAAAATTTTTTAACTCAAGAACTAATATCTCACGATGCAAAATGCACGGTATATAAATAAAGATGAAATATCGTATTAGATGAAGTATCGTATTATCGTCTTTATTGCGTTTTGATGTTTTATCATTACTAATCTAACAATTTTTAGTATTGTGATACTTGAATTCTTAATGAACAGTTTAAGCTATTAACTAAATTTTGCTTTTGGTATTGTTTTGTATTAAAGATGCTGAAAATTTTTATGTGTTAATTGTTATCTGTTATTGTTTTATTTTCCAACGTCGTTCACTCTAAAAATCTCCTTCTAGACTATGTAGAATTTAGCGTAATGTGTGTGTTTGGAGATTAGTGTAATGTAGAGTTTAGCTTTTGTGTAATGTGTGTCGTCCTCTTTCCTTTCCTCGAGTGAGAAAAAAAGAATGCTAGTGAATGTTGATGTGCTTGTGTAAGCTATCTGAATTATCTGTATATATTCTTTCTTTAGTTATGTACGTTCTGCAGTGTAAATTGGTGCTTAGGTACTCATTCTGCCAATATTTCTATATGTAATCTAACTAAGTCAGTTAATTTAATTTATTTAAAATCATAGAAAACTGACTCAAGAAATTGTAGTTCGTATAACTAAAAATGTACACTATTTGTCGAAATTTTAGTATCTTGGGAAATAATTTCAAAATCTTCAATTCGAATAAGGAGCTGGAAGATGGGGGAAAACATAGAAATAATTTAAGTTCTTAAATTTCTTAGACACCCACTAATTTCTTAAGAGAAATTTTGTCACCCCCTTAAACTAGTGTTCATAATCCATCAATCACAATATATGTCAATTTCATTAAGATGGGTGTTGCCGAATACGACCGACAAACTAAGAGGGGCGACAAACCATCATAGAACATAGGGTCACAAACCACGTTTAGTCGGTGAAAATCACGATAATAGTAGCCATTGGGAGGAGGATGAGCCACATGAGGGGAGTGGCCTACCGAATGCCCGGATCAAATAAAACTGATATAATTGCAAATTCGCTCGAGAGTCAATTTAAATTAAACGACATTCAGAACCACACAAAGACGAAATCATCACAAATATTGTTGATGCATACCTCACTACTAATACTAATAATACTGATTCCTCCACCCCTGCTCTCCACTCTGATGACACCTATATTAAAAAGATGCAAAATTAAGAAAAGCCGGGAAGAGATGTGGTGGTATTACAAATAAAATGATTAAAACCTACCCTTGCTAACTATTTCAAACTTACTAACATAATTAATAATATTCTTAACTTAAAGATACTTTTAAATGCATAGAAAACTGCAGTTGTGATCCTATTAAAACCTAGGGAAAAACCTAAGATCTGCCGAATCGTACAGACCAATTTCCCCATGGGTCCTCTCCAAAATTGCTGGTATTTAAAGCTGGGCTAAATGACTTCCTAGAAAAAGAAAATATACTAATTCCGGAGCAGCACGGGTTCCGTCCTCGTCTCTCCACAACTCATCAACTCCTACGTGTTGTAGAATTTATTAAGGAAGGAAACAATAACAATCAATGCACAGCTGCAGTCTTCCTTGACATTCAAAAAGCCTTCGACAGAGTTTGGCACACTGGCCTGCTCTTTAAACTTATTACTTATAAAATCCCTCCCCCACTTATCATGCTTCTAAATTCTTATATCAGAGACAGAACCTTCACTGTCAAAATTAACCGCACGCTTTCCCAAAACAAACCTATCCAGGCCGGAATTGCTCAAGGATCAATCCTTGGCCCGATTCTCTTTAATCTCTACGTAAATGACATAATTAAAAGTACTAACACCATGATTTGCATGTATGCAGACGATACAGCAATACTGAGCAGACACAGAAATCTAAATGCACTAACAGCAAACATCAATGAACACTTAGCTCACCTTGAAACTTGGTTCTCCGTTTTGGAAATCGCAATTAATACCTCAAGACTGAAGCAGTGTTCTTCTCCCCAAAGGTCCACCCCCGAAATCACCCTTCAAAACCAAAGAATCCCCTGGTCTCCAGCTTTACCAAGTATCTTGGTGTAACCGTGATAAAATGCTCGTTCCGACAACGCATTACACAAGTTAAGAATAACAAAACGCTTCGCGTAATCTCTATTCCTAATAGGTAGAAGTCTAAATTAAATAGACGCAATAAACTGCTTATCTACACTCTGATCTTAAAACCTCTCTCCTTACCTACGCATCAGTCTGGGGTCATGCAGCAAAAACCAATATAAATTCCGTAAGCTCCCAAAGCGTTTTATTAAGACAAATTCTCGACGCCCACTGGTATATGAAATACCGATATCAGAGCTTCCTGCAATATCCCCACTATTAGACAGACCATCCGTAAATTATCTACCAAATTCTTTAATAATATTGACGGGCATGATAGCCGTCTATTCGCGATATTCCAAATTATTACTCCCATTTTTTTCTGTCAGAAGGCCAAGAGAGATGTCTTGGTCAACCCTGATTTTAATTAATTCATTTTTCCTTTTAAACTTTCTAATCTTTAAATTTTTCTGCATCTCGACTCAGTCGATTCGCAGAGCATCCTGATTGGCTCCCCAGCCTCTCAAATCTACTTATACCCTATTAGCAAGAACTTTCTGTTCGGCCAATAGGAACGTTCCTCTTCCTTCAAGTTCACAGTCCCCACCTCCTAAAACTTTTCCCGCTCTTTTTTGATTGACAGCTCCTTACTGCACCCAGATTGGACAGGCATAGCTCCGCCCACTGTCAGTTTTCACCATTCACATATTGTTAGCTCTTAAAAGAGCTTTTTTCTTTTTATTTTTCTAAATCAGATATCAATTTATAAAATTTTTTCTTAATTTTAATTATCCTTTTAAAATGGGCAAAGGTAAAACTCTTCACAGTCATCTTTAATTCCAGGATAGGAGATTAGAGTCCGACAGGACTAAGTGCTCCAATATATATACTTAACGCAAATTTGGATTTGGAGAACAGAAGTGATAAGAACGAATTTTCGCGTACCAAATTTCCCGCTTGGGTGCTGCAGGAGTACCGGCCACCGCGTATGACAGTGCACAGGCACATTTTTCGATAGCTGGGGATATTTACCTCAATGTTGGCAGTGGTGAACTGGATGTGGCGGACTGGTTGCTTGGCTTCCATGCACTTCAAACCTCAATCCTCTGAATTTCTTCTTCTGGGACCACCTGAAATCACTTAGGTACGAGATGCCGATGGGTATAGAGGAGGATCTTATGGCAAGGAGGATTGTCGTCGCTTCAGCTGACATCGCCAGCACACCGGATTGGTTTGAACGAGTCCGACAACCTTTTGTCCGTTGATATCGCCGGTCCTACGACCCACACAGCCACAACTTCGAACAATTCCTGTGATAATTCCTTGTCATTACGTTTCTGACGTCGATCTGGGAAGCATTGTTCATATAGTAAACTTACTTTACGTTTAATAATTGTATTTCTTACCTCTTTCTGTCCTCTGTCTTTCCACACGACATCACTTCATTCATAACAGTTTTTGCGAGTTATTCCGCTTAAACGTGGTTTGCGACCTTTTCTATGGGGATTTGTCTCTCCAATGTTGCTTACTATCCCCCTTGAATTTGTCAATTGAATGAGGTAACACCCTGTATGCAATGTCAGATTTGAAAAGTAGTAGTCCCATCTCTATTTACAATGCATTGGATGAACAGTAGGATGCTGGAATAGAAAGCAACGATAAAACACGGTGAACCGTTGTCTTAGCTCATTTAATGATCACGAAGAGGAAGCTTTCTCTCGTCTGCAGAGGTACTACAAAAGATGTTTTCCAGAATTAAGGACAAGAAATCAAACTGGTTGGTGGTTCCAAATATTGGTCAGAATGTTTTGTCTACAAGTTTTAGCTAGTGAGGGTTTAGAGTTTATCGTCTGTTAGAGGGATTCATTACCAATACATCCAACAAATGGTGTGAAATATGGAGAAATGATCTCGTCCCTTAATTCACATGAGAGTTCCTCCATAGATCATGTCCAAATCATGGTGAACACCCTGAGATATTCAAACCCAAACTATGGTTCTACTTTTCCATCGTTAGATCTTTTAAAAGTATTAAATAAACCAGCATCCTTACCTTGATTTTTCTCTCTCTCTCTCAATACCAGAAAATAACTAGAATCCCTTTCCAATATAAGCTGGAGTGCTTACGCAAAAATATACTTAATAACTTTGTTCTAATTTCTTGCCTAACGGAAATTGTTCTACAGCGTCGAAAGGTCATACGCATATACAAGGAATTATCTTGTATAGAGTTGTGAATAGAATTCACGCCTCCGGATTAAAAGCACGCCGTAAGCTTGGACAAGCTAAGTCTATTGAATTCATATCAATACTATTGTAATAATACTATTGTAATACCATATATAATACTATTGTAACAGAAATAGTGGTATATATTTACAATATAGTAAGAGTAATAATTAGAATGAGTTTGCTACCTTCAAGTAATATAAAATGAGTGGTGGCGTGAATCTTCATTGTGGTGCACCGCTCACTGTGATAACAGATTATGTCATTCTTTGTGATCTAAAATAAGAAGTGGCACAAAAGAGTTTTTTTTGGTCCTTCAAGCCGAAAGCGCTAGAAACAGATCTTGTTCAGAGGTTGTAACCCGCGGGCATTCTGGAACATGTCTGTCTCACTACAGAAACTTTTGGATTAAAATTTATCCCAAAGTCCTTGGGAGGAAATCGTTCTACGAGCCGTCTAACAATATAAGTTAGTGGCAACCTATTTCAATCTATTCACAATTTACCGCCATTTTATTTTGTTAGATAAATTATATCAGTTAGATCCTAGCAACAATTTGAACCCCAGTAGGCATAACAAAATTCCTTTCAAATTACAAAAGCTGGATATTCGCGGTGCACACAAACTACCCAGCCTTGTGACTAATTGCTGAACGACGGGATATGCTCCAAATGTTGCTTTTCTCACTGTGCGGTTGAACCTGTTTTGTGCAGATAGGGACCGCATAAATCGCACAAAAATACTCGAATTTTCATAAATTCTTACATATAACAAACTAATTCGTGGAAATAATACAAAAAGCTTTTTATGCGGTGAATAGGGACCGCATAAAAGTCACGACTATAAATATGCCCCAATTATTTACAGAAATTTATCTTCAAGAGTACTTCCATAACAAAATAAATAATAATTAAATATTACGCATGGAAACATTTTAAAAATATAGTTTCTGTTACATATACGGACAAGAATATTTTCATGCATTTGTTTATCACTTCATGAACATCCACCAGTCTGTGATGAATAAGCTCAAAAATCTTTCGTCACTTGAAGGGGCAATTTCAATTGATTTGACACCGACAACATGAGTAAAGAGATAAGTCTTTGTGAGCAGACGGTTGGTCAGTTACTTGTAACTGTCCGACATTATTAAGCTATACATGATTGAAACCCTTTGGAATTTTATACTCTTTTTCTTAACTGGTATCTATTTTAAGAAAATGCTTTCAATTTGTTTGGAAACGCGGTCCTGCATATTTTATCCACTCTCTCAAAGAGAATGCGGCGCGCGATATTTCATTTAACAAATTATTGATGTCACTGTCATTCGGTTTAAAATATTCAATCAAAGAGCTGGCTGCTGGAGGAGTTGAGGAACAGCAACTGAATGCGCATTGTCGGGAGGCTGTTTATAACAAATAAGCAGAGCGTCTTGGTATCTGGCCCCAGTGGCGTAACATTACCCCGTATCACGGGGGCGGAGCTCTAGGGGGTCTAAGATCTTGGCCACGCTAAATACGTATTTACCCAATTGCATAAAATATTACAGGCAAAAACCTGACTTTCGGGGAGGGGTCCTAACATTCTCCGTTACGCCACTGGCTAAATAGACTGCGGAAACATTACAGTGGAGCTGAAGCCATTGAAATTTAATACACTGCAAAAAAAAAAAATATCGCGCATAAAAAATCGCACAAAAACAGGTTCGACTGTACTTCTAATAAACCAAACTTCTTACTTTTGTTTTTGTTCTTTTATATAATGGTAAGCATAAAAAAAATTTGTTCTATACATTAATTTTTGGAGTGTAATGTATAATGAAAAAGAAATGGATACATTGTTTTCGCAGCATTTAATTTTATCTCTTGATGTTTCAAGAAATTGGAATTCCTCTGCCAATTTTTTAAGATTAACATTACATGACAGCATCTATCAAATATAATGTCCTAGAATTAATAAATTTTTAAGAAAATACCACCTCAAGATTGAAAAGAAAAAAAGGAACTAGCTAACCATACTTATAATATTGTAGATGATACAAAAAGAAATAAAAATGTTCTGCAGATTTTAATGGAATAAGAAAGAATAAATATCTTGTTGATGAATTGGAAAGATTAATATATCATATATATATATATATTTAAGAGGAAACATTTTTTCAGTACTTTATTTTAATGAGCAAAAAGCTTGTTTTAAGTACAGTTCAGAGTAACTAAAAAAATATTCAAGACACAACAATCGCTTATTACGTAACACTCAGAGTTTTCAGTTTTTTTCCCCTCTTAGTTCCTTTCACTATAGTTTTCACTCAATTTGAAACAAACCCAACGTTGTTCATTGTCTTTTTTTTTTAAATATCTTCATCCGTAAACATTGTTGAATGTTAGTCTTTACATTCTTTTTGCCACATAAAGATAGGGAGTAGATTCATTAAGTAGTTCTCTTTTTCTTAAACAATTTGAAATTCAAGAATTAGAAAGTACATTGGTAATGCGAAGCTAAATACTGATCTTCATTGGTATTCTATCTTTACCATCTTGTCTATACATTACAATTTTCTTTCTTCATAGGATAATTTTACTTCATTATCTTGTAATTTATTTTCCTGAGATAATGCGTCGAATAGCATTTGTAAGTGTAAGTGGCACTAAGAACTTTGATGTTTTTAAATGAAATATACTCATACAAATGAAATAAATAAATAGTGAGAGATAAGATGTTATCTTTCTGTTTTCACAAAGACACTTTTTCGTAGGATGTTTTTTTCTTCTTTTGTTCGTTATAATTAAAATAATTCTTCTTGAGATACACAGGTAACTGTTCACACGTCTAGACTTAACGTTTCTTGAAACTTTAAATAAGAAAAAGCATAAATAAGTCGTATAGTCCAAAATTCCTAAAAAAACAAGACCACTATCATCCATGCAGCTTAAAAATATTTAGCTATCAATTCTGGCTTCTATTTAAGAATAAATTGATGATGCAGAACGAATCAGAGGAAATTTTAACATAAAAATGTAATTTTTATCCGAGACAGATAATTAAAAACAATATAAAGTCTATAAATAATTTCAAACAGGTTGAAATAAAATTTAATGTCCCCCCTCCCCTCCCTGCTGAACATAAGAAAAAAAAGAGGATGAATTATGCAAAGCTAAATTTTTAAAAAAACAGAACCCGTAAAATAAAATTCCATACTTTTATCTCATTTTTAAAAATAAATTTGTCAATATGCTTCAATAATTTTCACTTGGTTCACTTATATATTAATTGAATTACGCTGCTGGAGTTTAAGCTATCACTTTCAAACAGTTCACTTAAATATTTTCAATTTGCAGTTTTTCTCTTTTTGTACTGGATCAGCATTTTATTAAGAGTGAAACCAAATGACTGTGTGTGATAAATACGATGAAAATCCTGTTCTACTCTATGTTTTGAAGATCATTCAACCGTTTTCAAGCATCATCGTTCATTTGTGACTCCAGTCGTTCTACACCATATTTTGAAGATCAGGCGGTGTTTTCACGCTATTAGTCTTCGTCGAATCCTTAGTGAATCGAACCACTGACTGAACGGTTCCATTCTTACGGCTTTTTCTGCTGCCGCTTTGTCTTTGTGAAGAACGGGACTGCCAAGTGGAAAGATTTCTTGAACGGTCAATTGATTTTTTAGTTTTCCATCTCCCAAAGCGGTGCTTCAGTGAGTTTTGAACCTACAAAAATGAATATTTATGTTCAGTAACAAAGTATATCTTGCAATAAAAATATATATCATTAAACAAATTAATTATCGAAAGGTTCAGTTTTCAAAATAATTGAACGTTTCTATTTATCTTATCTTAAAAAAACATTTGTACCCTCAACATTGTGCCTTATGATATAAAATGTGCTTTTAAAATAACTTTTTCATCAGGTAGGGTTAGAAAAATTACCGTAACACGCGTGTATGGTAATTGAGAAAAATACTTTCATTAAACTTATTAGCAAAGAGAAATTATGAATTTTTTTT